>MCJB01051024.1:30178-60875 GCA_002018475.1 Nicotiana obtusifolia
AGATGTCTAATCTCACAAACCTATTGGCCAAGGTCTGGACATCGACTGCGATAGGTCTCTCTCCAACTGGAATGTATGCCAAACTCCCCATGCTCACTGCCTTTCGGCTCAAAGCATCGGCCACCACGTTGGCCTTTCCCAGATGGTATAGTATAGTAATATCGTAATCCTTGAGCAATTCTAGCCATCGCCGCTGCCTCAAATTTAGATCCTTCTGCTTGAACAAATGTTGAAGGCTACGATGATCAGTGAACACCTCTAAGATACACCGTATAAGTAATGCCTCCAAATCTTTAAAGCATGAACTATGGCAGCCAACTCCAAATCATGCACGGGGTAGTTCTTCTCATGAGGCTTCAACTGACGAGAAGCATAAGCAATAACTCTACCCTCCTGCATTAATACACAACCGATCCCAATTCTTGAGGCATCACAATATACGGTATACGAACCCGAGGCTGACGGTAGAACCAATACTGGAGCTGTGGTTAAGGCTGTCTTGAGCTTCTGAAAGCTCTCCTCGCACTTGTCCGACCACACAAATGGAATACCCTTTTGAGTCAATTTGGTCAAGGGTGATGCGATAGATGAGAATCCCTGAACAAACCGGCAATAATAGCCTGCCAACCCAAGAAAGCTACGAATCTCTGTGACTGAGGACGGTCTAGGCCAACTCTGGACCGCCTCTATCTTCTTTGGATCAACCTGTATACCCTCGCTGGACACCACGTGTCCTAAGAAAGCCACTGAATTGAGCCAAAACTCGCACTTAGAGAATTTTGCATAAAGCTTCTCCTTCCTCAATCTCTGTAATACAACTCGCAAATGTTCTACGTGCTCTTCCTGATTACGCGAGTACACCAGAATATCATCAATGAATACCACCACGAACGAATCCAGATAAGGCCGCAATACATTGTTCATTAACTACATGAACGCTGTTGGGGTCTGGAAAGCAGTCTTAAGTATATCTGCATCCCTGATCTTTAACTGGTGATATCCTGAACGGAGATCAATCTTAGAGAACACTCGTGCTCCCTGAAGCTGGTCAAATAAATCATCGATGCGAGGCAAAGGATATTTGTTCTTGATTGTTACCATGTTCAATTGCCTATAATCGATGCACATTCTCATCGTGCCATCCTTCTTTTTCACAAATAGAACCGGTGCACCCCAAGGTGACACACTAGGCCGAATGAACCCCTTATCTAGGAGTTCCTGAAGTTGCTCCTTTAATTCTTTCAACTCCACTGGTGCCATACGATACGGCGGAATGGAAATGGGCTGAGTGCCCGGCACCAGGTCAATGCCAAAATCAATATCCCTGTCCGGTGGCATGCCCGGCAGGTCTGCGGGAAATACATCGGGAAAATCCCTCACAACTGGAACAGAATCGATGCTTGGAGTCTCGGCTCCAACATCCCTCACAAACACTATATAGGAAAGGCAACCCTTCCCAACCATACGCTAGGCTTTCAAGAACGATATCACCCTACTAGGAACATAATCAGTCACACCACGCCACTCGATCCGCGGTACACCCGGTATAGCCAGAGTAACTGTCTTAGCATAGAATCGAGCCTGGCCACCGCCTGCTCGACCTCCCCCTATGGGGCGACCTCTGGCTGCCTTACCTCCACCCCTAGCTGGCTGGGCGGGCGGTAAGGTAACTAGAGTAGAAGTCGAGGGCTGACCCCTCTGTTGGGACGTTCTAGCACTACGATGAGGACATTGCCTCCACATGTGGCCCATCTCGCCACAATCATAACAACTCCCTAGTGCTCTAACAGATGCACTTGGCCTAGGAGAACCCTGGACCGATGGAGCATGAGCTGGAAGGGCAATAAGTGATGTCTGACCCTGCTACAACCCATGATAACCACGACCTGCAGATGCCCCACGGTATTCTGGATGGGCTAGCTGATTACGCCTGAAGGAATGGCCTCTACCCTGCTGAAACTGGCCCCTCGAAGGAGCACCACTGTAACTGCCCGATCCTCGAAGACTCTTAGCCTCCCTCTCCTCTCGCTCCTGACAGTGAACTGTCTCAATCTCGTGAGCTATATCCACCACCCCCTCGAAGGTAGCGCCCAATATTCTCTCCCTGTTCATAAGAATACGGAGATGATAGTTAAGGCCATCCATAAACCTCCTGATCCTTTCACGATCAGTCGGAACCATCCAGACAGCGTACCGAGCCAACTCAGAAAATCTTGACTCATATTGCGACGCAGTCATATCCCCCTGTCGCAGCCATTCGAAGTGTCTACGCAGCTCTTCTCTGCGGGACTGTGGCACATACTTCTCCAAGAAAAGAGCGGAGAACTGCTTCCAAGTAAGGGGCGCTGCATCAACCAGCCTACGCCTCTCATACGCCTCCCACCAATTAAAGGCAGCTCCCGTAAACTGAAACGTGGTAAATGCCACACCACTAGCCTCAAGAATCCCGGCTGTCCGAAGCATTAGCTGACACTTGTCAAGAAAACCTTGGGCATCCTCGCCCTCAGCACCACTGGAGTCTGCCAAATCTCTCAAGATGACGCTGCTCATCATCTGGCATAACTGGTACTATGAATTCCTGAGCTGGTGCAACTGGCTGAGCTGGAGGTGCCCCCGGCATCTGAAGTCCCTTCACTACCTGCTCAGGCGTACAGGCAACTGGAGTCTGATTGCCTCCCCCGGCCTATGAAGTAGTTGCAGCTGTGTGGCTGAAACTGCCTGAGCCAAGCCAGTGCAAACAGATAACATCTGAGCCAAGGACTCCTGAAGACCTGGAATAGCGATAGGCACAGTTGGTGCCTGAACTGGTGCTGCTGGAGCCTGCTGCTGAGCTGGGGCAACTGGTGGATCAACAGATGTTGCCCTCGTCGCTCTGCCTCTACCACAACTACGACCGCATCCACGGCCTCTGGTGGCCTCAGTGGGTGGTACTAGTGGTTGTCCACCTCATCCAGTAGTTCGCGGCCTAACCATCTATGGGAGAACAAGTTAGCAGAAGTTTTAGTACTCGGATCAACAAGTTCGCACGACAAGAATTTCAAGAATATGGAATTTTCCTAAGAAGGTTCCGCAGCCTCTCGAAGATAACTACAGACGTCTCTGTACCAATCCGCAAGACTCTACTAAACCCGCTCATGACTCGTGAGACCTATGTAACCTAGGATCTGATAGCAAGCTGTCATGACCCAAATCCCAAACCCGGTCGTGATGGCGCCTCTCGTGAAGACAAGGCCAGCCAATTCGAACTGTAACTCATTTTAAGCAGTTAATTTAACAAGAGAACAACACAACATAGTTTAATAGCGGTCATTTGCGGAAAAACATAGTGAACCATCCCAACAACAGCCCAAAACCGGGGTGTCACAAAGTCATGAGCAACTAATAAAATCCTAATAACAAGATTACTATTACAATATCTCTGGCACAATTGTTTGAAGAAAGTGGAAATAACAATATGAAGAGATACGGGGCTGCGAACGCCAACAGCTACCTCGTAGTCTCTGAGTCACCGCTCTGACAATCATAGTCAATGCCTCAGAGCCGAATCAATAACGCCTGAATCTGCACACATGGTGCAGGGAGTAATGTGAATACTTCCAACTCAAGGAGTAACACATATAAATAATGACTGAAAGTAAGGAAACACGTAAAGCACAAGGCAATGCATAATGAAGCAGTATATCATTATTTGAAAACAGTAAATCAGTAAGAAATCATTTAAAAATCTTCCCAGCTCTGGTTACCAGTTGTCATTGTTACCAACTGTAACCTACAGTTGTCATTGTTACCAACTGTATATTCCCTGGGCTCAGTATCCATCTCACAGCTCTAGTTACCAGTTGTCATTGTTACCAACTGGAACCTACAGTTATCATTGTTACCAACTGTAATGTTTCTAGTTACCAGTTGTCATTGTTACCAACTGGAACCTACAGTTATCATTGTTACCAACTGTAATGTTTCTAGTTACCAGTTGTCATTGTTACCAACTAGAACCTACAGTTGTCATTGTTACCAACTGTAATATCTCTGGTTACCAGTTGTCATTGTTACCAACTGTAATGTTTCTAGTTACTAGTTGTCATTGTTACCAACTGGAACCTACAATTGTCATTGTTACCAACTGTAATATCTCCGGTTACCAGTTGTCATTGTTACCAACTGTAACCTACAGTTGTCATTGTTACCAACCGTAATATCTCTGGGTACCCTGCGCTCACTGGGGGTGTACAGACTAGGGGAGGGGCCCTTTACATCCCAAGCGCTATATCAAGCCACCTCGTGGCATACATCTAGGCCCTCAGCCTCATATCAATCAAGCCACCTCGTGGCGTATATACAGTATCTCAGGCCCTCGGCCTCATATCACTCAGTAAAACCTCACATCTGGCCCTCGGCCGCACTCAGTCAGAAAATCATCACAAGTCTCTCGGGCAAAGTAAAACGTAGTTCTCAGCCCAAAACATCATTTTAAATATTGTGTAAATCTCAAAACTGAGTAAAAGTGGCTGAGTTGTACAACAGTGGCAACAACACTGAGTTCAAGTAATAAGCACAAGTAGTGAGGAAATAGTGATAATAATCCCCGGAGGGTTCACACGGTTGGCACGAAGCCCAAACATGGCAATCAACCCAAAACATGATGATATCAAATAGGTTTCAATCAAATATGTAGTAAAAATCATCAATCGAGACGGACCAAGTCACAGTCCCAGTAGTAAACGTCCCCACGCTCATCATCGAGCGTGTGCCTCAATTCAATATAACACTACGATGTGCAAATCCGGGGTTTCGAACCCTCAGGACGTCATTTACAATCATTATTCACCTCGAACTGGCTTAATTCCTAGCCCACGACGCCTTTTCCCTTCGAATTGGCCTCCACGTGCGTCGAATCTATCCAAATTCAGAACAATTACGTCACAATATGTTGAGGGAACAAAGCCCACACGATAACAATCAAAATACTAAGAAATCCCAAAATTGGCAAAACTCGAGCCCCGGCCCACTTCTCGAAATTTAGTAATTTTTCACCTCAACGGGTTCCTTATCTTCCCACGAGTTCAACCATACAAGATTTATCGAATTCCGACATCGGTTCGACCTCCAAGTCTTAAAATATAACTCAAGGGTTTTCCACAATTTTCTCCAACTTAAACCACCAATTACAAGTTAGAATAGCAGTAGGTTTGGGTAATTTTGACCAAGATTAAGTCAAGAACACTTACCCCGATGTTTTCCCTTGGGAATCTTCCAAGAATTGCCTCAACACTTGCTTCAACCCGAGCTCTATAGCTCCAACAATGTTCAAGATGGTCAAAACTCCTCCTCTTGAGAATTTGTACAAGAAAATGTCCTTTGGATATGATTTTAAGGTTGATTTGCTGTGATTCTATGGTTTTGGAGGTGTTTCTCTTTGTGGGTAACGGAAAATGGCTTTTGCATGGAAAATGGGCACTGATTTCTACTTATAAAAGGGCCATAAATCGAGACAAAAACACTCTTGTCCGGCCCTATATGCGATCGCATATCTATAGCAGAACAGATATGCGGTACGCATATTTGACGTGGCCACCGCAAAAGTGGCCCTAGCCTTCACCGCAATTTCAACATGAAGCATGGTTTGCGGTCCGCATTTCAGGTTTGCAATCGCATTTCGACCGCATTTTTTATGTAGATTTTTGTTCAAAAATTCTGTCCCGGTATGCGGTCTCAGCATGGTGAAATGCGGTCCGCATTTCTGACCGCATTTTTGGCGTTACATTTTGTTCAGTTTTCTGTCTCAATTTGCGGTCTCGATGTAAGATATGCGGTCCGCATTTCTGACATGAACTTTGCCCAGGAACCTGCCTGGGTTTGCGATCTCTTTGAGAGATATGCGGTCTGCATATGCGAAATGCGACCGCATTCTCGACATCTGGTCTTCTGTTACTTTCTTTTCCAACGAGGCATTAGTCTGTTTAACCACCCAAAACTCACCTGAGGCCACTAGAACCTTAACCAAACATGCCAACCTATCTCATAACACTACTCGAACTTGTTCCAACCTTCGGAACGTTCAAAACAACCTATCAACACCAATTCGCGTGGAATTTAAGCTTAAGGATCCAAAAATCTTCTAAATAACTCTGCTGACCTAAACCCAACCAAACCACGTCCGAGTGACCCAAAATTTTTGCACGCAAGTCCTAAATCACATATCGAAGCTACAACAACTTTCGAAATTTCACTCCGACCCTCGGATCAAAATTTCACCTATCAACCGGAAATCGCCAAATTCTAACTTTACCAATTCCAGCCTAGTTCCACACCGGACCTCCAAAACTAATTCCGATCACACTACTAAGTCATAAATCGTCTCTCGAAACTAATCGAATCGTCGGAATTCACATCCGAGCCCTCTAACTCATAAGTCAACATCCGATTGACTTTTACAACTTAAACCTTCTTGAAAGAGACTAAGTGTTTTATTTCTTACCAAGTTCACCCCGCTCTCAACTACTCGACTTGGTTACGGTAAACATAGATAATGAAACATAATGAGACAAAAAATGTGGAAGACGGAGCAGTAACCCACGAGACGACTGGCCGGGTCGTCACAACACTCTAGTCAAAGCAGTTAAGCAAAGTTAACATCATACAATTTAAGGTACTTATGCAAGAGTCAAAAACTGAGCCTAAGCGTCACAACTAAAGCACTTACTATTCTCAAGGTATAATAAAGTTAAGAGATATTGCCTTAAATTAAAATCACAGGACAAGGTTTCCTACTCCTAAAAAAAATAATCTACACGCGGTTCAAATAAAACCCTTGGAAAAGAATCGGCACAAAGAAAAACCAAGGGGTAAATTATTACACTACCTAACAAATGAAAATCTTTTGGTCTTTTTTCTTTCGACTTTAATCCCTCAAGAAACCTGTAGATGATATCCATCGTCGGGAAAAATTTAAAATTTTAAAATATTTATGATTTTTTTAATTCTTCTATCTCCAACTACTACAACTAACAAAACAAAGAAAAACTAAAACTAATATTAATATACATACATACATACATACAACATATCCCCCACCCCACACTTTAAGTTGTGGCATGTCCCCGTGACACATAATTAAAAAGCAAGAGGTAGAGGAAACTTCCCTGAATATCTAGTCGGGGTCTGAGTCGAAGTCGAGCTCAATTCCTCGCGCCCGAATTAATGCACACATCCATGCAGACAGCTTCTTCTCAGCCTTCTTGGGGTACACCCCACACTGGATCCCAATCACCCTAAGCACAGTCAGCAAATGCACAGACATAAACAACAAATGGATCACAAGAACAACAACATTTTCTCCAAAATTCTGCTGCAGCTCACAACCATAGCAGCAAAAGAAGAAATTCACACAAAGACACAATATCATTCCTGGGAGTAGTTCACTACCAGTACTCAACTCTGGCTCTACATTGCCACAGCAGAAATAGAGCAGCAAAAGAGAATCTTTCAAATACACAGAAATCATTCAAAACAGCACCCACAGCTCATCTTTCTACTCACTCAGATACTTCCTTGGGGCCGGACTATTGCTCAAAAAGCAAACCCACTGCTACACTGGCTTTTAGGCTGGAACCTCAAGATACACTCTTCAACAGCAACACAGCAGCAGCAGAAACAAAGATACAGCAACTACATAGGGAAATATCAACAACACAGGGCTATATCCATCATGATACACTCCTGGAATCAGTATACCAAAGTAGAAGCCATGTATAACATCTCCATTACTGCTATGGCATTTTGTCTGAACACCAACCAAGTCAGTAACAAATACTTACACCAGCAGCAGCAAGCAAGATACTACTGAACTCAACAACTACCACATCACAACAGATAACTCGATATGGTCCAGGTTATTGCTACAATTGCAAGGTGTGGTATTAGCACTAATGGTGCTCAATCTCTTGCAATTACAACAATCACCATGGATCCTTCCTGTTACAGTACACCAATGGAACTTAAACAACACACGAAGACACAGAAACAACAAGGTGAACTTTCTGAGCCAATAACAAATATATGCCATAGAAGCACATCCACAGAAGCAACAGGCAGAATCTAATATAGAAGAGCATAGGATCATAAAGCAACAAAATAGCAGCAACACAAGCACTATCTCCTACACTGACCTCGGCATCCCACTCATAAATGTAAAATGCTTCAAATGGTCCAGATCATTGGTGCAGTTGCAAGGTGTGGTATTAGCACCTCTGGTGCTCAATCTCTTGCAACTACAGCAATCATCATGGACACTCCTAGCCATATTGCAACACTGGATACTAGATCTCACTCAGCAGCATAGCAGCAACATACTAAGCCAACATGCATCATAGGACACAGAAGCAACAATAAACCATCATCAGAAGCTGCAGTCACACAGGGCCAGCAGAAAAGCAGCCAACCTAATGGTTGAAACAAGTGCAGATAGCAGCTCCTAAAGGAACACCAAACCAAGCAGACTACCCAAAAGAAGACACAAGCCACACACATACTCTCTACAACAGCAATCTCAGCACATATTTAACAGAAGTACTCCACATTTTGCTCATCTCTGTTGATTGTGACTGTGTACCCATATTTGTAGCTATTTCTTCTTTTCCACAGTTCCCATATGATCACTGAAGGTAAGGCTAGCATAATTGATTTCAGCCTGTTGATAACCTCTGCAGTCCAACATTTGACCACTTCTTGGTGCAAAGTAATACCTGTACATCAATTCCTGCATTGCCAAGAAAGTATCTCCATACTTTACTTGCAGCATATGATGTGAAGAAAAGGTGTTGTCTTGTCTCTTCCTGTGGTTTTGTACAACACCAACACTTAGAAGCCATTTGAAATCCCAGTTTTTTGAAATAGTCATCCAGTGCTAGTCAGTTTCTCCAGACTTTCTACATGAAAAAGGAAATTTTGAATGGCAATCCTTGCACCCATATATTTTTATACGCATTTGTAGGATGCTGCCTCTTCCTCAGGTATTCCCAGGCTATCTTGACAGTGAATTCACCTTTGGTTTCCAGCATCCATACTGGTTCATCTAGCACACCTGCAACATTTGGTGGTTTGATGTTGTTTATTATGTGTGCAGCGAGGTTGTTGGGTAAAATCTCTTTGATCTTCTCTTCATTCCAATAATCCTCGTCTATTACATCCTGTATGTTCTGTACAGTCTCATCACATATGAAGTCAGGAGGGGTAACAAAGTATAAGGCTCCCAGTCCTGTCTAATTTTCGAACTAGAATAGTGAGGACCCCATTTTAGGTTGCTAGAGTATTTGATGTTCCATAATGCTTCTGCATTCAATCATTTTCTTCCAGATGTGTGATCCACCTCTCCAAGGAACAATAATTGGATTAAGTTTTTAGCAATACTTTTGGCTCATAAATGCACTCCAAAAACTTGGTTTTGTTCTGAAGTTCCACCATAGCTTGCAGAACAAGGCTGTAGACATGTCATGTAAGGATCTGAAACCTGCACCCCTTTCCTCACATGGCAAGCATAAAGTATTCCATGATGCCCAGTGCCTTCTTGGATTTCCAACAGAATTGCCCCAGAAGAATTGTGCAATTGATTTGTGAGTTTGTTGATCACATTGGTAGGAGGGTTTACTGCAGAGAGGAGATGAATTGGCATGCTCTATAGGACATGTGTGATAAGCACTGCCCTGCCCCCTATGGATAATAGTTTCTCTTTCCAGTCTTGAAGCTTGTTCATCATTTTTTGTATAAGACCTCTTCCTTCTCATATAGAAAATTGGACATCCAAGATATATGAAAGGGAAATCTTGCTGTAGGAGTCCTGTAATCCTTTGTACCTTGTTGATCACCTGTGTTGAGGTGGAGTGATGCATGTACACTGTAGATTTACTCTTGTTTATCCGCTGGCCAGAAGCATCTTCATATGCAATCAGCACTTCCATTATCAACTGAAGTGATGTGGCATCTGATGAGGAGAAGATGATGGTATCATCTGCATATGCCAGGTGGTTGATCTTGGGACTCCATTTAGGTAAGCTAAATCCACAGAAATGAGGGTTGGAGTGAAGAGCATTGAGTGTTCTGGACATGGCTTCTGCTACTATTATGAACAGGGCAGGTGACAAAGGATCACCTTGTTTGACTCCTCTTGTGGATTTGAAGAAGCCATGTGGTTCTCCATTGATCAGGATAGAGTACCAGTTGTTGGCCACCAGTCCATGTATCAAGCCAATGAATCTTTCTTCAAATCCCATCTTCCTTAGCACCTTGGTCAAGAATAGCCATGACAGTCTGTCATATGCTTTTGTCATATCCAGTTTAATTACACCATTTGGTCCTGCTTTGGTTCTGAGTCGAATATCTGTTATAATATCTTGAGTTAAGAGCACATTTTCCACTATGCTTCTACCTTTAACGAAACCAGCTTGTTCATCTAAAATTAGCTTTGGTAGAATGATCACCAGTCTGTCATGAACTACTCTACAGAATATCTTGTTGATGAAGTTGCTGAGGCTGATTGGTCTTAGATTTAAGAAGGTAAGTACTTCCTTCTTCTTAGGCAGCAACACTAGGTTTGTGTGTGTGACACACTTGGGAAGAGTTTGTCCATTAAAGACTTCCTTTACCATATCAACCATATCATTCTCGACTATATCCAAACATGACTGGTAGAAACATCCAGTGAAGCTATCTGGTCCTCCTGCACTTGCTGCATTCAATCCAAATACTGCATTTTTAACTTCCTCCCTTATTGGTTGATGCATTAGTAGACAGTTGTCTGCATTGTCTACCAGTATAGGAATGTGGTTTAGTATTTCAAATGTTGCAGGGGGGTGTCTTCATTTGCTATTTCAGCATTGTCTTCTAGCCATGTGCTCATGTTATTCTGAATTCTTCTAAGTTGTAGCCTCTTTCTTCGGCCATTCACTTGTGCATGAAAGAATTTTGTGTTTCTATATCCATCTTTAAACCAAGTCATGCCTGATTTCTGCTTCCAAAATTCTTCTTCTAGAGTTAAGTACTTGATCAGTTCAGCCTGCACCTGTTGTAGTCTTATTCTATTTTGAGCAGTAGGATGGAGCTCAAATTGGGCTTCATGTACTTTGACGACTTCCTCTAGACTTGCTATCTTTTGGAAGATGTCTCCATATGTTGTTCTACTCCATATTGATAGTGTTTTTTTCAATTTCTTCAGCTTATGATTGAAAATTATGAAAGGATCCCCAGTGAAGTCTACTTTCCAATGCTCTCTTACCACTGCTTTGATATTGTGATGCGTTATCCAGATATTTAGAAATCTGAAGGCTCTCTTTGTTGATGTAGCATTTGTGTTGCAAGTCAGTAGCAATGGGCAATTATCTGAACCTATTTTTTGCAAGTGAGTGACTTCCAGTTGTGGTAACCATTGTTAAAGTGAAAAGTTGGCTAAGCATATGTCCAATCTTTTGAATATGCAGTCTTCTTCTGCTCTCCCATTCCGCCATGTGTATATGCTTCCTTTAAAGCCTAGCTCAGAGAGGTTGCAGGTGTTGATGCAGTGCCTGAAGTCTTCAATCTCCTTCAGTGTTACTGGAAGTCCTCCAAATTTCTCTTCCTTATCCCATATGACATTAAAGTCACCTCGCACCAGCCAAGGAAGTGTCATGTTTTTGGCAAGATTATGTAAGTTATCCCACAGTTCAATTCTTTCATTAGCATTACATTTTGCATATATAAAGGTGACAAAGAAAGATGTTTATGAATCCACCTCTATTAGTTTCAAAGTTAACTGCTGCTCCATGTCACATATTATGTCTACTTCATGATCCTCATCCACAAAAATCCATATCTTGTTTGACACATTGGCAAAACATTGTGGAAGTCCAATCCTCATTCTGTATCTTTCCAATTTCCTGGCTTTTTGCTTAGGCTCCATGATTCCAATGAATTGAAAGTGGTACTGTCTGTGCATATTGATAAGCCTTTCAAAGGATTTCATTGTATTGACTGATCTTATATTCCAAATGATCCCATTCATATTAGGATTGAGATTTGGATAAGATCCTTCTTGTTTAGACTCCTACCCCAACAATTTGAATGTCTTTGCCCTATTTCTTCCTGCCATTTTTAGTTGATTTCACTGCATCCAGCAATTTTGGTGAAAGATCTACTTGTCTTGCTGCATTTATTAGGTTTTGAGTGGTGGATTCCTCGTCAAGATCATTTCCTATTTCAGCAGTTTGCTCCCCCTCTTCAGTTTCACTTCTGAAACTTATCACTTGTAATTTGAGACCTGCTTGATTCAGTTTTGTGTTTATTGTATTGTGGATCAGCTGGCCTTTGTTGATGTTAAACTCATGAGAGTAGTCAGTTGTTCCAATTTTGATCTGTTGCTTGGCTTTAGCAGATGAGGTGTTCTGTATCTCAGTGAACTTCCTATTCTTGATCAATATATCTGCTGATTGCTTGATGTCTTCATACTCTCCTGTATTTTGTATATCCATTGTCATAGACTTAGGAGGTGTCAGTGTGCTGGGCATCATTGCTTCCACTGTGTGAGTGTCTTCCATTGTGTCCTGCTGTTTTGATTTACCATTTGCACTTTGTAGGTCATGCTCCACTTCTTCATCAGTTGGCCCCTCATCACTGCCTGTACCGGCTGGCACTTGTTCTTCCTCTGATTCTTCCTCTGCTTGTTCACTCCATAGTTTGCCTTCACTAAGTTGAATTCTTTGACCCGCATCCACATCTTTGTTCTGCTGTTATAATGTTACTTGAACGAGGGAGGGTGTCCTGACATGGTTGTTTATTTGTGACCTTGTTTCCAAATTGCCTGTTCACCTGTTGGACTGTTGGTTCATTGCCTGCTGCAGCTGCTACTATGTCTCTTCTTCCACTCCTTTCCATTTGTTTCATAGTAGACTGTTGATAATTGCTGGTACCTGGTGGTGAACTTATCTTTGTTGCCATTGAGGCATGTGCATTCTTCACTTCTTCTGCTTCTTCAATTGCAAAATCCTGCTTGTGCTCATTGGTTTTGCTTTGTACTATTTCCAGAACAGCAAACTTGTTATTTGTCTGTAGTTTCTGGGTTTTTGATATAGCTGGCATAATCTCCAGTTTCTCTTTGAGTTGATCTTCTACTTATTTGTCTTTGTTCTGTGCTCGATTAACCTCCTTCCACTGTAATCCAGTGTTGCCAACTACTTTACCACTTGATAGGATCAATAGAGGTGCTGCTTCTTTTCCTTTGTCTTTTGTTCTTGGCTTCTCAATAGCATTCTCCTTTATCAATTCCGGGTGCAATTTCCAGCATTCTAGCATGTCGTGTCCCTGCAACTTACATTGTTTACAATATTTGGGAATAAAATCATATTGGATTTTAATCCACTCTGTTCTCACTGCACCAATGGCCTCATTTTCAATATCCATTATAACTTTCTTTGGTAGCTCCGCCATAAGATCAACCAACACTTTTACTCTAGCACAGCTAGGTCTCGTCTTGTTTATAGTTGCCATATCTAGATGTAGTGGTTTTCCAACAGCAGATGCAAGTGAGAATACACATTCCTTCACAAAAAAAGGTTGGCAGCAGGGTGGGAAATGAAATCCACGCCATCGGTTTTGAGGTTTCTTCTCCTTCCTTGAACTTAGAATCATAAATTAATGTTCTCATCTGGTATTCGTATCCATCTTTTGCTTTCAGGTAATACACTGCTTTAGAAGTGAAATTGAGAAAATCTTGCCACAATGTCAGACGAATTAGCACATGCCTATCTCTTAGTAATCCAATGTTGCAGTCGCCCTTTATCCCACACTTCGTAGGGATTAGTCGACGAAGTTCTTGGATGTCAGGCCAACCATATGAAAACTTACCAATAACTGCATATTGTAGGCCTTCAATTTGATTCATTCGTTCAACCTTTGTTTCTGTAAATTTGACGAAAGGTTGTCCTTGTAGGAAAGTAGCTTTCTTGAACGGAATGGGCTCGATTTTTGCTGTCGATCTAGGGTTTGGTGTCGAGTTCGATTTCAGAGTTGATGGTTTGAGAAGTTGGCTGTAGTCGAGTTGTTTTGGGTAGGTGGAAGATGCAGCGGGAGGTTGGGAGGTGGAGGGGGAGGGGTCGACAGCCACCGTATTACCGGCCGGCGTCACCATCGCCGCTCGTGAGAGCTTTCTCTCTCTAGTTATTTTCTCTCTCTAATTGCCTCCCCAGATAAAATTAAAGTATAGGAAAATATAAATTCAATCCAAACTCAGGTCCTGAGTGAGGAAGGAATGATGAAATCCTTGTGCTCGTGCTCTTCCAACTCCTCCTCACCCTCCTTAGGTCCAAAGTATGTCAAAAGTTCAGAAAATAATATTTTTTCATGTATTTATACCAAGTAGTGTCAGGCCTAGACGAAACACCTTTTCTTAGCTGAAATAGGGCATTGGCCATGTAAAGATTACACAGGCATACCGCATGAGCTGACGCTCCATGCAGGGCATTAGTGGAGAAATCCAAAGAGCTCAACATCTGCCAGATAGCAGGAAATGGGCAGCCACGGCGCACCACGCGCCGCGGCAATGGGGTTTTCTTAGAGTACGGCTCAAACATCGATTTTTAACGTCTAGACTTGGTCCTCAACCCCTGAACACGATCCCGGCTTAATCCCTTAAGCTTTTACTCAGACTTCAAAGCTCCAAATCGCTCGAATTCATCCCATAACATCTACATAACTCGGAATCACTCCAACAAGGCATAAAACACACAATAAGTGCAAAGCACTACCAATTAAAGCTCAAACACAAGTAAGGTGCAATGAATTAGAGTGCAATAAGCGACTAAAACACGAGATTATAGCCTACCATCAGAGGCCTCGGCTTTACCTCAAAACATAATACACAAGAGACAGAAGATATACCACCCCGAAATGAAACGGGGCTCACTAAGTCAGCTGGGAGGAGGGAGTACCGCTATAACTGATCACTGATCACTGCCACCTACTATTGAACCACTTGCATCCACTAAAGATGCAGCGCCCCGGAAAAAGGGACGTTAGTACATATGAAATAGTACTAGTATATAAGACTAAACACCCTCTCAATAGACGAGTAAAAATACAATGAGAAACAATTATATGGTCAAGATGAAGGCTTCAAACAATACCAAGGAATCAAGTTAGGAGCATGATAAGTTTTCAAGTGAATTTTCATATTTTAGGTTGGGAGATCTTTTAGTACCGATATACCACCGTGTCTTTAGCACGGAGTCGATCACGGCCCGATCGGCTAGGCCGTCTCACCCAAAGACATCCAATCACAATCACAATCACAATCACAATCTCAATCACTATCTCAATCATAGTCTCAAGCACAATCACCATCATTTGTGCAGCATGGCATCCGATCTCGACCCGGCCGGCTAGGCCGTCTCACCACAATGTCGTGTGGATCGATATTACCTTTTGCTAGCAATCATCTCATCCCATTTAAGGGGAATAATATCATCACATCAATATCATCCCAAATAAGGGGAATAATCACAATCCCCTCCTACACCAGCACGTGTAGTTTCAGGGTTAGGTTATTTCAACCTACGCTTCCTCGGTGATTAACGATACTCCCAAATGTTTATTATATAAAGGACTTTCAGCTCATTTTATAGTCTTTTACTCATCCTTACATTTTTTTGGCACTAGTGGTCACTAATGAAATATCATTCTTGGCATGTTGGTCGTATTTCAGAATTCATGCTCACCCCTTTCATTTTTCAAACCGTCATGGATTAACAACAGCAAGGCCTTTTTAATCAAGGACATTAAGTACACATGTGAGCAATTAAGAGTCTTTAAGCACATTGAGTTTTCTTCCATAATTTGGAATGATAAATTGCATTTGAAACATGATTGAATTCATAATATTTTGATACACAACCCATACTTTGAACACATCCCTGAAGGATAACATAATATGATAATAGCATTCGAAACACATTTTGAACATATATCTGTTGACACAATGTTTATTCGGAATAGTCAAATTTATAAAGAATAACTTGGAACATGAGACATAAGAGCTTGAGCCAATCATAATTACAACTTACGAGGACATCATGGATTTGATTCTACAAGAGGAGTTTTGCCAATATACCTTGCTTGAGCTTTCTTTGATTTACTACAATGTTCCGAAACTCCTAGCAACTTCAATCAAGTTAAAGACACGATATAATTTAACTTTAATTAGGAAGATTCTCAGGGGTTCAGCTCATTTGAGCATTTTATCAAGCACTAGGCGTGCATTAAGGTTTCAAGGTCCTCCTATGGTGGATTCCTTTACTCCACAATCGATCCCCACTTTAATAGGCCACCCACAAATACTCTACAACCTCCCTACCACCTTTATTAGTACATGCATGCATAAATAACAACTCGTATTCCCAAAACATTCTTCCCCGTTACCTATTCCCAACCCAATTTCGAAATTGAAGGCTAGGGGTAGAATCTTACCTCTTGGATGAAGACCTTGTGAACTATCCTTGTGAATTCTTCCAGACATGAGTAAATATTGATTAACAAATAGCTTAGGAATCCCTCTTCTCACTCTAAACCACTTTCCTCTCTCTAAAATATTAGTTTGAACCTTCTAAAAAGACCCATAAGGTTGTTTTATAAAAATGGGATCGGGTTTTAAAACCAGTGAATGGACCCTCCAAACTAAACTCTGCAGCCGCAGAGTGCACCACAGATCAGGTCTGTAGCCCACAAAAAGGACTGCAAAAACGGTCCCAAAAACTTGGTTGGTCTGGTCCAGTCTGCGGCCCGTATCAATTGTGCGATCACAAAATGGACCGCAGAATCTCCCTCGAGAAATCTTCATGTTGATTCTGCAGCGGATGTGCGGCCCACGGAATGATTATGTGGTCGCGTACTTCACCGCAAAACAACCTCCAATATTGGCCCATTCCTCTGCTTCACTCTACAGTGGATCTATGATCCACAGATCAGTTCTGCAGTCGCATAATGGAACACAGAAAAACCCTGTTCTGCAACAATTTTTCTTAGACTCCCCAATGCAATGTTCAATCCAAAAAGTTCGTACCGCAGCGAGCTTGCTCGCCGCGAAGATTCCGTAAAACCCTCAAATACAATAGCACCACGAAACTTTGGGTTTTAGGTGAAATTTTATGGGGCCTTACATCCTCCTCCACTTAGGATCATTCGTCCTCGAAAGAGGGTCAAAATCCGTCGTTAACATCCAATGTGACCTAACTGTTACTTCACACACCAGCAGTTCCAAATTTTGAGTAACTCCCTAAATTTTCAAAAATTTCGTAAGAGTCTCCCATATAATTGGGTCTATCCACCTGCCAGAGAATCCCAAAACCAGTCCTAACAGCATAACCATAACACAACGATGTAAAACAACATGAAAACAACACTGGCCATAATGCCATAAACATTACTTTACCAAAAAGGAGTATCCTTAACATAAGCTGTACAGGGGAAAACTTTGTAGAAATTTAGATTTTAACATTTTAACATAAGCCGAGGAGTATCTCTTCCTCAGCTTCCCAGGTGGCCTCTTCAACCTGTTGGTTTCGCCATAGCACTTACATGGAGGCAATCTCTTTGTTTCTAACTTATGGACTTGCCTATCAAGAATGGCAACCGGAATCTCTTCATAAGTCAATTCCGCATTAACCTCTATAGTCTCAACCGGAACAATGAGCGATAGATCTCCAACCACCTTCTTCATCATGGATACATGAAACACTAAGTGCACTAAAGACATCTTTGGAGGTAGTCCTAGCCTGTAAGCCACCTGACCAATCCTTTGAATGATTTTGTATGGTCCGACATACCTCGAACTCAATTTTCCTTTCTTACCAAACCACATTACACCCTTCATGGGGGAAACCTTCAACAATACCTAATCATCCTCTTGGAACTCCAAATCCCCACGACGTACATCCGAATAGGACTTCTGACGACTCTGTGCAATTTTCAACCATTTCTTAATTATCTTAACCTTCTCCATAGCCTGATGCATGAGGTCTGGTCCTATCAACTCTGCTTCCCCAATCTCGAACCACCAAATGGGAGATCTACATCTCCTACCATATAGGGCCTCGAACGGCACCATCTGAATGCTAGCATGATAACAGTTGTAGGCAAATTCTATGAGTGGCAAATGATCATCCCAGCTACCCCTTGAAGTCAAGAACATAAGCGCGCAACATATCCTCAAGCGTCTGAATGGTCCACTCTACTTGACCGTCTGTTTGTGGATGGAAAGTTGTACTATGATTCACTTGAGTACCAACCCCTTGCTGTAATTTCTTCCAAATATTAGCTGTGAACTGCGCCCCTCGATCGGAGATAATAGAAACTGGAGTGCCATGCAACCTAACTATTTCCTTGATATACAACTGAGCATATTGTTCCGCTGGTGTCGGTAGTTTTAACAGGTAAGAAGTGTGCTAGTTTCGTGAGTCGGTCCACAATCACCCAAATCGAGTCAAACTTGTGAGGCGTGCGAGGAATTCCCACCACAAAGTCCATATTGGTCATCTCCCACTTCCACATCGGAATTACTATGTTCTGCGCCAACCCACCGGCCTTTGATGTTCGGCCTTTACTTGCTGACAATTAGGACATCTTGCCACAAAGTGCGCTACATTCCTCTTTATATCATTTTACCAGTAGACTTCCTTAAGATCATGGTACATCTTCGTAGCGCCTGGGTGCACGGAATACCAAGAAGTGTAAGCCTCGGTCATGATTCTTTCTCGGAGACCGTCTATATTAGGAACACATAATCGCCCTTGGTACCTTAGTGTACCATAATCCATGCCAAGAGAAAAATCTATGGTCTTATGTTTGTGAACCCCTTCTTTCAACTGCACCAACATTGGATCGTTGTGCTGCTTCTCCTTGACTTCCACAATAAGCGATGATTCAGCCCTATTTTTGCACAACCACCCCTCCTTCACTAGAGTCCGCTAGACGAACTCCCAAACTAGCCAATCGATGAACCTCCTTGGCCAACGGCCTTTTATATGCCTCCAAGCTAGCCAAACTACCTATAGATTTCTGGCTAAGAGCATCCGCGGCAATATTAGCCTTCCCCGGATGATATAATATATCGATGTCGTAGTCCTTGAGTAACTCAAGCCGTCTTCTCTACCTCAAACTCAATTCCTTCTGTTTGAAATATACTGAAGGCTCTTATGGTTCGTGAATATATCCACATGGACCACATACAAATAATGACGCCAAATCTTCAATATAAATACTACCGCTGCAAGCTCTAAGTCATGTGTTGGATAGCGCTTCTCATTATTTTTGAGTTGCCTATAAGCATAAGCGATCACCTTGACAATACACACCCAAGTCCGATTCTCGAAGCATCACAATATACCACAAACCCATCCGTACCCTTTGGTAGGATCAACACCGGTACCGTAGTCAATCTTGATTTCTACTCCTAGAAGCTCTTTTCATAAGCATTTAAATGTTGGAACTTAACCGCCTTCTGCGTCAATTTAATCAACAGAGAGGCAAGAGTAGAGAACCCCTCCACAAATTTCCTGTGATACCCAGCTAAGCCCAAGAAACTACGAATCTCTATTGGAGTTGTAGGTATAGGCCAATTCTTTTCCGCTGCAATCTTCTGAGAGTCAACCTTAATTCATTCTCGGGAGACGACATGACCCAAGAATGTGATGGATTCAAGCCAAAATTCACACTTCGAAAATTTTGCATACAACTTGTGCTGATATAGAGTCTGTAAAACTACCCTGAGATGATCGGCATGGTCCTCTCGACTTCGTGAATATACAAGAATATCGTCAATGAACACTATCAAAAAGGAGTCAAGAAAAGGCTTGAAGACTCGATTCATAAGATCCATGAAAGCTGCCAGAGCATTTTCTAGCTCAATGGACATTATCAGAAATTCGAAGTGCCCATATCGCGTCTTGAAAGTTATTTTCAAAATATCCTGTTCCCTGATCTTCAATTAGTGATACTTGGATCTTAAATCAATTTTGGAGAAGTACTTAGCACCCTGCAATTGGTCAAACAAATCATATATCCTTGGCAGTGGGTACTTATTCTTGATCATGACCTTGTTGAACTGCCGATAGTCAATACACATTCTCAGTGACCCATCTTTCTTCCTTACAAAGAGAACAGGTGTGCCCCAAGGCGACACACTCGGTCGGATGAAACCCTTCTCTAACAAGTCATTCAACTGCTCCTTCAGTTCCTTCAACTTTGTCGGTGCCATTCGGTAGGGTGGTAGATATAGGTTGCGCGCCCGGCATCACATCAATCCCAAAATTAATCGCCCTGTATGGTGGGATCCCAGGGAGTTCATCGGAAAAGACCTCCAAGAATTCGCTTTCCACTGGCACGGACTCAAGTGTAGGTGCCTCAGCATCGCTGTTCGTAACCCGGGCAAAATGGTAAATACACCCCTTGTTGATCATCTTCGTGGCCTTAGGGTAAGAAATGAACCTACTCTTTGGCACCACATCATCCCCCTTCCATTCAATAACTGGCTCATTTATTCAAACCAAACGGTTCTTCTTCGGCAATCAAGCTGGGAAAAAAATGAATAAAGCCAGTCCATCTCCATTATTACATCAAAATTAATCATGACCCAATTCAATAAGATCGACTATGGTGTCCCGACCATGCACCATGTCAACCCAATCCCTATAAACCCGCGCGGGCACAATAGATTCACCAACCCGAATAGATACAGAGAACGGCTCTTGAAGTTGTTCCATTTCTATCCCAAATTCCATAGCAACATAAGAAGTGACATATGACAAAGTGGAACCGGGATCAATAAGAGCATATACATCATGAGATTGGACAGTCAATATACCTATGACAACATCTGGAGAAGCCTCTGAACTCTAGCAACCCTGCATAGCATAGAAACGGTTGGGTTATCCCGAACTCTTTGTACCAATCCTAGTTGCACCACGCCCTGCGAGTGCTGGAGTGTCTCGAGCTGAAGAGGTGATGCGGATGTTGTAGCTGCAAAACTAGCTGGATGTGTCGTGCCCCTGCCCACACCCTGGCGGGACGAACAGTAGTCCCACTGAATGTGGCCCCTCAACCCCCACAATGGGAAGGTCCATGTTGCAGACCCCTACGTGCATCTTCCTACACCTAGGGCATGGGGGCCTCCTCTGCTGCTGGAATCTCCCACTAGGCCGACCCTGCTGGTAGGATCCCCTGGTGCCTTGACCGGGCCTAATACGGCTCCACTACTACTGATTAAGCCCTAATAGCAGTGCACTGACTGAAGACTGAGCAAAGGACTGGGATGGCCCTGATGCCCTCCCCTAAATGCTGACCTGCCACTAATATTACCAGAAGAACCTTGCCCGAGGACCGGGCCTTATTGCTACCCTCTCGTTCCATTATATTCTTCAATTTGCGGTTCTCTGTGGCTTGAGCAAATGCCACCATCTTCCATTTGTTCATATCAGAATTTAAGGCAGATGTAGCAGCCTCATTAAAAACCAAGGGGCTGAGGCCCTGCACAAACCGACGCAGTCTGGCCTCCATAGTGGGCAATATGTAAACAGCATACTTGGACAGGCGTGCGAATCTCATATGGTACTCCCACATAATCAGGCTACCTTTCCCCAGGCTCTCAAACTCAGTGGCACGGGCTGCCTTCGTCTCGGCAGGCAAGCAATGATCAATGAAGGCATCGGCAAACTCACTCCACCTCGTCGGAAGGCTCCCCTCCTCACGGGACTCCTCCCACAGCTCAAACCAAGAATATGCCACCTCTTTCAGGCGTTAGGAAGCCAATTCCACTGTTTCTATCTCAGTAGCACGCATAACTCGGAGAGTCTTGTGCATCTCATCAATGGAATCCTGGGGTCCTCCTCGGGATTAGTATCCGTGAATATTAGAGGATGAAATTTGTTCACCCTGGAACTAGCAGAATCCCCTACAAGATTGAATCCGGATGTGTGATCATAACCTACATGTATCTTTCCCCGAGGCAAATATAGCATAAATCTCAAGATTTGCTCATCATGTTCAACATAAGGTACCAATAGCCTCAACATTTCCCTAGCTTGGTTTATAGTAATCATGAAGTCGTTTAATTTAATAATGCCTGGAATCAAGTAAAACACACAACCAAATAAGGCATAAAGTAAGCTAGAATCTACCCGGGCATGAATACTCATGGCACATGTATATACGCTCGTCACACCTCATATATAAATTACCCTCGCATGTAGCAAACAATATCAATTAGTAGGAAAATTTCCCTCAACCCAAAACTAGGCAAGACACTTACTTGAAACAAGCCAAATCTATACTCAAAAATAGTTGTTCCCTTAGAAAATCACCTCCGTCCGACTCAAATCTAACCGAAAAATGACTCGATAATATCAAACAATGCAAAAGGAATCAATTTCAATTAATAAAGTTGAAATCATTACCCAATTCTCAAAAATCAACAAAAGTTAGTCCCGAGCTCGCTGGTCAAAATCTGAGCGGAAGGGTAGATCTCGACCACCCATAACCCCACGAGTCCAAATATATGTAGTTTTTAAAATTGAGTCCAATTCATCTCTCAAATCTCAAATTTTTATATTTCAAAACATAGTCAAAGATCCCCAAAAATTCTCTTCAAATTTCATGACTTTGATATTAAAAATCCATAAGAACGACTCTGAAATCTCAAATTTTAATTTTTTAAACATAGTTAAGATCCCCAAAAATTCCCTTCAAATTTCATAATTTTGATATTAACAATCCATAAGAAAACAAGTTATAATATCAAAATTGAATCAAAATTACTTACTCAATAGTTATGTGTGAAAATCCCCTCCAAAAATTGCCTACCATTGAATCTATGGCTCAAAATGTGATAAAATCAGACTAAGTCCCGAAATCCCAGCTATATGTTAAGTTGCTGATGTCGCATTGGCGACCAGAGGTTCGAAAATGGGACTATCGCAAAAGCAATCTCAGGTCCGCAAATAAGCACACTGACACAGTAAAAGTTTCAATTGCAGAACAGAATTTTCAAATGCGAAGTCCTTCCAAGATGGCCAAGTCGCAAAAGCGACACCTGGCCTCGCAAAATGCGACTCCCTTCTCGCAAACGTAAAAACTACTCAGCTCGCCCATACTCGCAAAAGCAAAGATAACCTCGCAAATGCAGTGGCTGCAAATGCGACTTGTTCCTCACAATTGCGAGAACAACAACAACAACAATGGCAGACATCCGCAAACCAACTCAAAACCAATCTGAAACTCACCCGAGCCTCTCGGGACCCTGTCCAACCATACCAATAAGTAAATAAACCTCACACGAACTAGCTGCATGCTAGGATAATCAAAATAACATTTAAAATCACGAATCAAACACCAAAACGCATCTAAATCGTAATGAAACTCGAGAACTTCAAAAACTACAACCATGTGTCTGATTACTACCAACCCAATCCAGAATGACACCAAACTTTGCACGCAAGTTTCAAATGAAAAAACGGACCTATTCCAAGTTCCGAAGCCAAAATCTGAGCTGTTAGCTGCTAAGTCAACTCTCGGTCAAACTTAGGAAATATCTAAACCTTCAAATTGCAAACTTTCGATAAAAGAGCCAAATCATCCTAGGAACTCCAAATCAAATCCGGGCATACACCCAAGTCCAAAATCGCCATAAAAACTTATCGGAATCCTCAAAATACGAATCAAAGACCGTTTACACAAAAGTCAAACATTGGTCAACTCTTTAACTTAAAGCTTCCAAATATGAAAAAAGTTCTTCCAAATCAATCCCGAACCTCTCGAACATCGAAACAAACCATACGCACAAGTCGTAATACATCATATTAAGCTACTCGAGACCTCAAACCTCCGAACGGAATGATAAAGTTCAGAACGACCGTCGGATCGTTACATAATCCTTTAGCATAGTAATAGTTTTACTTGTTTATTTATATTTGTACTTTTGCCAGATATTTCCTAGTTAAATATCAAAACATATGTAGAATATGTTTTGCTACAAGTTGTTATTACTTGATCCCCTTAATGATACTATTTTTATGGCATAATATCGTTTGCATATTTTTGGCATATTTTTACGCCTATATGATCATATATAACATATTTTGTAAATATATGTTGCTTAAATTGTAAAGTCACAAATGATTAGCTTTATCATTAAAATGTATTTTAAGAACAACTATAATACAACTTATTTTTAGCATGTTATACCATCAAGATACTATACGATTTAGCGACATGATGAAGCTTAATTTCAATTTGTACGACTGAAATACAATTTCGTCACAATACATATACAATTTATCACATTTGTAAAACAAAGCTTAAAATTATACTACTAACATATTTATTAATATATATTATATCATACATAAGTGGAATCCAATTCAATACATACCGAGTACCAAAGCTGCTTTCAAACGTCCATACGATAAGATAGTAGAAATAGATTCAACTTCAAGACAAATTTTATACAATTTAACTCCAAAAATATAGTTTGAATATTAAGTTTTATATCTTTGTTTTTTAGGTCTCCTTAGAGGCCTTCTTCCAGTTGGTGACAAGACAACAGCTTCTGCTATATTTTGTGGAACATCTCATGTGCTTTTATTTTGGAAAGAGTCCACTGATATTTCATATGTATTGAGAAGTCTCTCTCTCGTGTAATAATCACAGCAATAGTTTTCATAAGACTTGTTTATGTGCCTCAAAGCTACCAAAGAACATGAACAAGATAGTTTATCTAGCTGAAATCGTTCGCAACTACCTTTTTTTTAAGACAACAATTAAATGTTTGACACCATCTATAACTATATGTATATAGTCTATTGAAGCCTTCACCTATAAGTTTATTACAACACCGATTTGTTATTGAAAATTAGTAAAAACAAAATAACTACAGTTAGACAACAACATATATACAAAAATCAACATTTATTTTGTCTACTAATAACAATCATCTTCTGTTATGGATAATAACTCACTCTCATCTTCTAGGATAAAGTCATGTTGTCCTGCACCGCTTTGTGGTATTTCTTTTTCAAGTAAGGTGAACGTTCCCTTTGCATTCAATAATTTTTCATTATTTCATCATTCAATAAGTGCCCTAATGTACTCTAATATCTTAACTACTGGGAGCTCTCTTGCATCTTTTTTTATGACATATAAGGATTCTGCAATATTTGATATCATCGTCCATGTTCTATTCGCTGTCGCATGTACCCGAGACCATATGTGATAACCAATATCGTAAAGGTATTCGTTTATCCCGTGTGTCGATCTCTTAAATTTTTGTCATGAATTCATTAAACTCATCAAGAGTGTATTATCGTGCCATGGCAAAGTACAATTTACTTAACTTTAGATGACCTTTCTTGAACTTCGTCCAATATTTGTCCAAATATACCACATTCAAGAATAATGTGGGATGCTAGAATAAATATTTGTTGTTGCCTTCAATATACTCTATTTTTGTCCGAAACAACAGACATACTTAGTTTTTCACAATATGCATATTTGAACTGCTCAAAAAAACATGTCCATGATGCTTCATTTTCTGAATCAACTATGGTGTAAGCAAATAGTAATATGCTTCCTATCACATAGCATGAAACAATAAATACAATTCAAAAAAACATGAATACAATTAAGAAAAACATGAATACAACAAACATACAATTAAGAAATAACTTGAATACAATAAATATACAATTAATATACACTTACTGATCAACATATTAACTTGGAGTAAAATGTACCTGTTGTATCCATTGTGCTAGCTGTTAGCATAGTTCCTCTATATGCCCATTTTAAGAAGCTACCATCAACTATTACAATTGACCTACAATACTTCCAACCGCTTATGGATGTATTAAGAGAAACAGATGCATACATGAAACATTCATCTACAGTCTTTTGCATTTTCACTACCGATCCCGGATAAGTCTTCTCTAAAATGTACAAGTAACTCGGCAGGTGACTGACTGTATGATCAGCAACTCAAAATTCCCTTGCTCTCCAAGCTTGCATGTACGTTAAGTTCATACCATAATCAAACAACATGTCTGTTTCTATGGCTTTTGGTGTGTATATTATCTTAGTATCTGCATATTTAGGCATGACAATAATGCCAAATACCTAGACAGTATCTTTACGTTGTATGAATTTATTGACCATCAATGAGCATGTGCGCAAGCTGTTGAATTTTTTAACATTAAACAGTATTGATTCATTTATAATTGTGGACTTAAAGTGCCATTGTGATGACCTGGTAGGCCATTTTGAGTATTAGTCCTTAATTCCGTATTTCGAGACCTCCGTTAGCTTTGTTTGATGTTTCCTTGTTTGCGTGTGTGGTCCATGTCACAATTTGAAATGCTTTTATGGGAAAATTTGAAGAAAATATAATATTTGGCTTTAAAAACAACTTGAGTTGACCACTTTCAACATTTTGTGAAAACGACCTCTAATCGGTGTATTGACGATTCCAGTATGTCCATATCATGATTTATGACTTGAGTCTATGCCAAAATTGAAATTGAAGGTCCTTAAATTGCTTTGACTAATTTTGCTGAAAACTAGCATTTTGAAAGTTTGAGAATTTACTATGTTTGACTGTAAGTTGACTTTTTAGCTAACGGATTCGGATTTTGATGTTGAAATTTGGAATAGGTCTGTATCGCTATTTGAAACTTGTCCGCAAAATTTGGTGTAATATGGAATTGATTTGACATGATTTGGACGCTTAAAATGTGATTCTAGTTGTTCTTGAGTTTACTTTAAGATTTCATTCATTTTGAGCGTCGGTTCGTTGATTTAGATGTTAATTTGGTGATCTGATTGCGCAAGTTTGTATGATGTTATTACACTTGTGTGCATGTTTCGTTTGGAGCCCCAGGGGCTCGGGTGAGTTTCGATTGTATTTTGGATGAGTTTTGCTAATGTGAAGATAGCTGGTGCACTTCAAATGCTGGTGTTCTACTGCAGATCTCGCATTTGCAAGGTCTGGCTCACGATTGCATGCCTCGCTTTAGCGAACAAGAATTCGCATTTGTGAGCATGGGCTGGACTAGGTAATCTCGCATTTGCGAGGAACATGTTCGCATTTACGAATTATCAGAGGCGCATTTGCGATCTTAGAGTCGCATTTGCGACTCAGTGTACTCTTGAGTCTGCTTTGCATTTGCGATGTTCCTGACCGCATTTGCGAAGTTCCTGACCGCATTTGCGATGATGGTGTCTCTGCAATTGCGATCTTTTTGTCGCATTTGCGACTTCTGCTCTTCTATGACAGGGTTCGCATTTGCGAACCTTGTCTTGCATGTGCGGTGTTCGCAATTATGAACATGACTTCGCAATTACGACACCTGCAGCTGGGTAAAATAGAGGGAAATAGGCCTAGCTCATTTCACATCATTTCTCAACCCTAAACACTCTAAAGATAATTTTCCAAGAGACGTTTCTTTCCAAATTCATTGGTAAGTGACTTTAATCCATTTCTTTTCAACTACACATACATTTCATGAGATTTTAACATCAAATTTAGGATATTCATGGTAAAAATTAGGGGTTTGGGTAGAATTGGAGATTTTTGTAAAATTGAGATTTAGACCTCGAATTGAGGTCGGATTTCGAAAGAAATCACATAACCAGGCTGGGGGTGAATGGTTAATCGGATATTTGTCCAAACTCAGGTTTTGACCAAGTGAGCCTGGGGTTGACTTTGTTGATTTTTTCAAAAATGATCAAAATTGAACCTTTTTCATTTGTGGGTAGTTTCTAAAGCTTATTTTGAATTATTTGGTCAATAATTTGCTATATTTGGTTGGTTTGCAGGCTTGTTCAAAAGGCAAGGACGTGGTTGATTGATAGCTTGAGTTATGGAGTGAGTTAAGTGTTGGTTCTAACCTTGATTTGAGGGAATTAGGAAACCTTGAACTGCATGTTATGTGAATTATGTGGGAAATGGCGTATATGCGAGGTGATGAGTGTATATATGCCATTATGATATTTGCTTCCATGTTTTCATTACTTCATGATATATCTTGTTTGATGCCCTAATTGCTACATGCTTTATTGACTTCCATGCCATAATTTTTACTTCTCATTTTGTTATTCTTATATTAAATTGTCCATCCCTACCATGATTCCATTCTTGTTTGCAACTTGTCTCTACTTGCTTTACTTGCATATCCAAATTGTCGTAGGTCTTACTTGCCTCGTAGTTTTGTAACGGTTGTTGCTTTTTATAACGCGGTTTCACTTGTATGACTTGTCTCTCTAGTAGTTGGATTTCGAGTTTGTTTTATGAGTTAACTGCTTTACTTTTGTTTCCTGTCTTTCCTATTATTATTATTATTATTGTGTACATGTTATTATAAGTGACATGCCTTAGCCTCGTCACTACTTCGTCGAGGTTAGGCTCGTCACTTATAGAGTACATGGGGTCGATTGTACTCGTACTATACTCTGCACTTATTGTGTAGATACCGAAGTTGGTACCAGCGGCACTAAGTGAGATTGCTCGGATCTAGCTATCAGTGGAAACTTGAGGTATAGTTGCACGATGTCCGCAGCCCTGAAGTTCCCTTTCTTTGTCATCCAAGATGCTTACTTTAATTCGAATAATTATGTTTTATTCAAACTATTATCTGTAGTACTCTGGACGCTCATATATTCGTGAAACTAGTTTCTAGGATTGTATTTGGATTATGTCATTTATTAGTTTGTCACCTTTGTTCAGACTATTCAGTTTTATCGTTATCATTTAATTTTAATTGTTAAAATTGTTAATAATTATAGCTAACGGTTGGCTTGCCTAGTAAGTGAAATGTTAGGCGCCATCATAGTCCCGAGAGTGGAAATTCCGGGTCATAACAAGTTGGTATCAGAGAAGTTGGTTTCCTAGGTCTCAAGAGTCATGAGCAAGCTTAATAGAGTCTGGGGGATCGGTATGGAGATGTCTGTACTTATCTTTCGAAGGCAATAATGCTTTAGGAAAGTTTCACTTCTTTCTTTCCTTATCATGCAGTTTGTTTCCATTATTTAACTTTGAACCATTCTACTCTTGTTCTCTCGCAGATGGTGTGAACTCGCACAACATCTACAGTAGGGCAGGAGCCAGAGCCCTTGTTGCTGCCACAACCAGGGGTAGGGGCCGGGGCCGGGGCCGAGGCAGAGGCAAAGCTCAGCCAAGAGCACGAGCAGCAGCATCACCTATGGTGGAGCATCAGACTGACAATGAGGAAGAGGTCCCAGTTTAGGCCACACTAGTCAGACCCGCTCGGGTCCTAGAGGGATTCATTGCCACTCCCGTACTTCAGGACACTCTAGTCTGCTTAGTTAGACTGCTGGAGAGTGTGGCTCAGACCAGAGCATTCCCTGTGGCACTAGCCATCTCTCAGGCTGGGAGGGGAGCATAGACTCCCACCACTCACACTCCAGAGCTGATGGCACCCCTATACCAGACTTTGGCAGCTCCAGCAGTTGGGGTATTTCAGCCCGTACTTGCTACACAGCCCAGGGAGAGGCCCGCGATGTCTTCTGAGTGATTGATGAGGTTGGATAAGTTCACCAAGATCTTTCCTCTTCATTATAGCGGTGCACCCTCTGAGGACCCATATGATTACTTGGACTATTGCCACGAGGTATTGTACAACATGGGTATTGTTGAGACCAATGGGGTCGACTTTACAGTGTTTTAGATGACCGGTTCTGCCAAGAGGTGGTAGCACAATTTTGAGCGAAATAGAGCAGCTGGTTCACCTTCACTTACCCGGGATCCATTTTGGCACCTATTTCTAGAGAAGTTTATTCCTTTCACTCTGAGAGAGGCGTACCGTAGGGCGTTTTAGCACCTTCAGTAGGATGGCATGACCGTCACCAGTACGAGACAAGATTACGGACCTAGACCGTCATGCAGCTATGTTGATTCCTACAGATAGAGAGAGGCTGCGGAGGTTTATTGATGATCTTACCTTCAATATCAGGCTTCAGATGGCCAAGGACATGGGGATGATATTTCTTTCTAAAGGGTCGTAAAGATTGCTAGATTGATCGATATGGTTCATGGTCAGAGCCAGCCCATCCTTTCGGAGGGAGGAACAGTTTACTAAATATGTCAGAGTCGTTTCCATCTTCGTCTTCCTTAGCTAAAATGAATATGTCCCCTACTCTGTATAAAACCCTTTCCAAAAAATATGACTACCTCTATGAAGTCGATATATTACCAGACGAACAAAAAGTGTCTTCCACCGAACTACCACTTATAAATCCCTACTCAGCCTTTGCCAAAAAATCCTTTGCACCATGGACCCAAATACGTTCCCTTGTCCAACATAGACCAAAAGGAGTTAAAGAATACGTTGCTGCGTCAAAACTTGACCAGCATCCCATCCTCGCCACCAGAGAAGAACAATTTATCACCCTTCAAATTCCAGACGATTTCCCCAGGCAATGGAGAGAGCATGGGTTTACCCATATCCATTTTGGTGCAATCAGAATTGCCTTAACCTATCACGGAAGAAAAGGTCAGCCGGTGGTAGCTCGCCTTTCTCTTCTCGATACCAGATATTTGGAGTACCAACATGCAAACTTAGGTACTGCCGAAGTCACCTTGAATGCCGGGACTGTTTTCATAACAATCTTTCCAAACTTTAAT
>MCJB01051025.1:0-30695 GCA_002018475.1 Nicotiana obtusifolia
ATGTGTGGGTATTTAGAACTGGGGGTAATGAAGGTGGGACGGGTAAAATTAGAACTCACTTATTAAAAAAACATCCCAAGGATGCTGCTTTCAGAACAAGATGACTACGGGGAGGAATACAGTGAGTTCCAAGTGTACTTGATCCAGTATCCGAAGAAGCTGACAAGTTTTGGAACTCACGATCTATTAGATTACTGGAAGAGTCAAGAAACACAATTTCCGATACTTTCAAAAATGGCCCGTGATATCTTGACAATTCAAGCGTCATCTGTTGCATCGGAGAGCGCTTTCAGCCAAGGAAGATTTCAGATTGGAGATCATCGACATTCACTGAGAGAAGAAGCCATGGAGACTGGAGTCCTATTCAGAGATTGGATCAGAGCAGAGCGAAGAAACTTTGGAATACCGGAGCTTTCACAGAAAAAGGATAGAGCATACATGGATCAAATATTGAGCGACGGAACAAGCGAAGAAGGGAATCAAACCAACGACACGGAAGATGAAGAAGATCAAGAAGAAGACGACGACGAACCGGAACAACAACAACCTGTTCCAAAGGAAAAGCCTACAGCTATATTGAAAAAACTAGCGAGCATGTTTAAAAGAATGTAATTTTATACATCAAATTACATATTAATAAAATTGCTCAAAGTTCACTTCACAACTATTATCTTGTGTTCTTATATTTTATAATTTTACTAACTTTGAATATATTTTCTTTAACTCTATAGTAACTTCTTTAATTCTAATTATAAGTTATATTTTCAAAAAATTATAATTTCCTTCTACTACACTACAACAAAATTTATAATTTTACTAACTAATTATAAAGTTTGAAACTAATTGAAACTTTGTAAGAATATTATATAGTAACTTCTTTAATTCTAATTATAAGTTATATTTTCAAAAACTTATAATTTCTTTCTACTACACTATTACAAAATTCAAAAACTTATAAGAATATTATATAGTAATAACTTCTTTAATTCTAAAATTCAACTTTGAAACATATTTTTCAATTATTTATAAAGTTAAATAAATGAGTAAAATGGTAATTAACTAATTATTAAAAAAAATTCAAAAAAAAATAATAGAATTAACCGGTGACCGGCCGGACCGGTCCGGATCGGACTGCCACCGGTACCGGTCACGAGCCGGTCCAATGGTTTTTAGCCGGTAAGGCCGGACCGGTTGGGACCGGTTAGGTCCGGTCTTAGGCGCAGTAACGGTACCGGTCCGGACCGGACCGGAAAAAAAATCCGGTCCGTGACCGGACCGGACCATTAGCCACCCTTAGTCAGCTACGTGCATTAATTTTTGTTTTCTATAATTTCATATCAAAACAAAGTTAATCAAAACTAAAAGTTTCGACTTTCACTATTAGGCCATCACTAGTGTAAAGAGTAGTTGTGTAGGACTACTTTTACTGTTTTTATGTAATTTTTATTATTCATAAGTAACTTTCAAGGACAACTCGTTTATTTTGTTAATTTGGTAATTAATTGATTTTCCAAGCAGAAGATTGACATCATTTTCTGCTGACATCGTGCTAGATGATTTGTTTCCAATTTCCACAAGGTTCCGATTTCCCAATCTTGAACTCAATACAGTGAAATTTAGCCTTGTGCATGTTGTCACGGGCTGATTTATGTAACATGAATTCTGTCCGAGATTCATCACTATGCGGCAGTCAAGCCCAACCTTGACTTCAGCCTTTCTAACACTTAGAATTATTTTTGGGACGTAGAATAAAATTTAGCCAGCAAAAAAAATAAAGGCACACACGGATTTACAGGAATTTCTTCCCAACTCGTATTAGTATGTGAATACAAGAACATAATAAAGCCAACTCTATGGCCAAGAACAAAGAACACCTTAGTTCCCTGCCCCGAAATGATTTCTCACCCTTAGGAATATACTTAGACGTTTTGGCTTTAACAAATTGCCACAAGACTAAGTTTTGCCCCTTTGGGACAACCTTATGCACATATTTATATTACAGGCTGCCCAATTACACTTGGCAGCATTTAAAGCAATCAGTTGACAAGCCCTAACTGATGGAAAAACATGGAGAACTTGCTAAAAACGTGTATCACTAAGTCACACAATTAGCCATGATCTAAGAACATGCCTCCACTTAGCCCCATGATCAGTCATGTTTGGATGTGGCAGTTGTAACGGCTGAACTGCCCTGTCATGTGCACAGCACGTGCTTGTTTTGGCCAGCTGCTGCACGCCCAAGGTTGGCATTATGCCCAGCCTTGCCCTTAGACACTGCTCCGCCCCAATGTCATGACCACAGCTTGCCGCCCATTGACTTAGCCGTACACGTCCGTTGCCTCAGCTGCCCGCTTATGTCAAGTGGCCCCCAACTTGATCAAATCTGCCCAAGCCATTGTCATTGCTTGTCTTGCCTTTCCTTGCCATTTCTTTGCCCCTGCTTTGACATGGTTTTTCCTTGCCATTGTCATGCCATCTTGTAGGTCCATGTGAAATGCGCCTTGCCTCCGTCAAGAAGCATTTGTTAACTCCGCACAGTTCGTCATGCCAAGCTGCCTGTCATGATGTTGCCCCAATTTTTAGGTTATGTGCCAAGGCTATCATGAAAATTCTTGTCACAGCCCACATCTTCCGAGTATCTTTGTCAAGGAGCTAATAAACCACCCCCACCCGAAGAATTCGTCGTCCTCGACCAAGCAGTTTTCACATTTTTCAGCACCATCATAGGCCCTAAATATGTCGTCTCCTGCTCATGTTCTTCCTCGTTCGGTTCATATTCACCATTTTTATCAACAAATAAATTTGTAAGCCATTCATGTTTCGGATAGTCCCTCACCATGTATGGTCCTTTGCAAATAAAACAGCCATCAAACTTGTTATTTTGTCCCTTATTTGTCAAAGGTCCAGCATATTGCTTTTTCTTCCCATTGCCATTGCCCTCACCGGCATTTCCCTTTGGCCTTGTCCCTGTTCCCGTTTTTGGACTTTGAAGTAATAGAGAAATCAGAACTGTCTTGTCCCAGCTGGAAATCACCAAAAGCATCTGCAGCAGCGATGGCACTAGGAAGGTCTTTCACGTTTAGCCTTCGGAGTTCCATCTGCGCCCATGACTGCAACCCGTATAAGAAATTGTGCAGCTTGTCTTCCTCAGACATGTTGCTTATATCCAACATCAAAGAACTGAAATCGTTGACATAATCTCTTGTCGTTCCAGTTTGTTTCAACTTCTTTAAACGATCTCTAGGAATCCATCCCGCATTGCTAGGAAAGAAATGATCCTTCAACTCTTTTTTCAGCCCTTCCCAAGAGTCAATCTTAGGCCTACCAACAAGTATATCGTATGCCACGCGCGTCCGCCACCGAAGCTTTGCATCGTCCACCAAGTACATAGTCACAATAGTAAACTTTCTTCATCTCGCACATGGGTAGCCTGAAAGTACCTCTCCATATCCCATAGGAAATTTTCGAGTTTCTTGGCACTCCTTGCACTATTAAACTCTTTAGGCTCAGGTATTTTGACCTTGGTACGATCTGCCCCACGCTGTGCATCATCGTTGCCAATAGCATGACGCAGCCTCAAAATAGGCGAGACGAGTCAGAATAGTCAGAAATTAATCAGCATCAACAGCTCCGACGAGTGCCTCCAATGCAGCAACTTTTTCCTTCAGTTCTGCATTGCCACCAGACATCTTTCACGAAATTCAACCACTGAACGCCGTGCCTTCGCCCCGATCCAGCCACACTTTGATATTAGTTGTCACGGGGGTGATTTATGTCACTCGAATTTTGCCCGAGGTTCACCATCGTGCGGATGTCAAGTCCAGCCTTGACTTCAGCCTTTCTAACACTTAGAATTTTTTTAGGACGTTCGGGGAGTAGAATAAAATTTAGGCAGCAAGAAAAGTAAAGGCACACATGAATTTACAGGAATCTCTTCCCAACTCGTATTAATATGTGAATACAAGAACACAATAAAGCCAACCCTATGGCCAAGAACAGCGAACATCCTAGTTCTCTGCCCCCAAATGATTTCCTACCCTTAGGAATACACTTAGACGTTTTGGCTTTAACAAATTGCCACAAGACTAAGTTCTGCCCCTTTGGGACAGCCTTATGCACATATTTTTATAGTGCTGCCCAATTATACTTGGCAGCATTTAAAGCAATCAATTGACAATCCCCAACCTGATGGGCAAATACGGAGAACATGCTAAAAACGTGTATCACTAAGTCACACAATCAGCCATGATCTAAAACGTGCCTCTACTTAGCCCCATGATCAGTCATGTTTTTGGATGGGGCAGTTGTAACCGCTCAACCGCCCTGTCATGTGCACTGCATGTGCTTGTTTTGCATGATACACATCTTATTTTTGAGTGATAGCTACTATACCTAATGATCTATAAACCAGTCGATCTGTTTCAATCTAAAAAACACATTTATACTAGAAACAAGATGCAGAACTTAGTCTTGCACGTTTTCGTCGATTCTTTTGTCACACTTATAAACTAACTTAATGATGCTATTGCTGATCGTATATAACATAATTACACAAAATATCAAGCTATGAATAAAAAGTTCGAGTTTAATGTACGGATAGTACTAAAGATAAGATATTTACACAATCAAATCACTTATAAAATAGTTATATATAAATTTTTATGATAAATAATTGTATACGGTCGAAATGGGGACCAACTATTGCACGATAGATCGGGCTCGGAATACAAAGGGTTGAAGATTGACCTTGAATCTCATCGAACATTGAGCTCGTGATCCCGGAACCGACCCTTATCCCGAATAAGTTCGAGAGAATATTATCGAACCAACATAACAGAAGGCCGAAACATCCGTAACCGGTCGCGCATCATGGCGGGAATCTCGGCACGTATCAATGGAACCGCTTAATTAACAAATCATAAGATTTTTTCCCTTATATAAGATTGTACCTAAAGTAGGACTCGTCCACTATATAAAGGAAGGTTTTGATTATTTAAAGGACACGGTAACACGCATCCAAAGGCAAAAAAACTATCATTTCTAGTTGTTATCATATTATTACTCTGTTTCGGCATCGATTGTGACATTCTTGACTCGAGGGTGATCAACCTTTAAGGCCAAGATCGTTCAACTTGTGTGGTTTGTATTTATTTCTTTTATCATTAATTTCAATCTTAATCTGCTTTCTCATTTTGTATCAAATTAGATCATGTATCCTTAAAACCATATATAAATTCACTTGTTATCCGATTTTTAGGGTAAATAATTTGGCGCCCACCGTACGGCTAAGGATAATAGTGGTTATTTCATAAAAATCTCCATAACATACGCTGCTTCACACTTGCTCTTTGAAGTGTCTTTGATTCCAGGCTATAATACAAAAATATCAAACTCTCAATCGGCACCCCCGCATGTTGACAGAGAGTCCAATCACCAAGGTGAAAATAACAACATAGCGCTCGGTAACGAGATACCGCCTGCTGATCCCGCTGGAATTCTGATCCCAGATCCGATAGATGCTAATTCGAATGTGAATATCGATGCGAACCTGCCTACTGACCCAGAAAATAGTGTTCGTGGAGGAGCCCCATCGGAAACTCGAAACACACAAAACATTAAAAGGAACGGGATCAACCTACTAGTAATTTTCATAATGTTACAAGCTCAACAGTCGGTGATAGCTCAGTAATAGAACAGAAGCGGTGCACCGAATAGGGTTGAGCCCGATCCTCCTTGGGAAATCACCTGCAGGGTCGAATTGGTTGTAAAAAGGTCAAACGAAAATGAATCGAGGGCTAACCCCGAGATTATAAATATGCTCTAGGAGCTGACAAAACAGATAGAATCGGGGCAGAAAAAGATCAAGGCTAACGACAAAAAAGTGTAAACCTACAAATCTAGACCAAATCGTTGGGGCACCTCCGGTATTGAATGGCCTAGATTCCATGAAGTTCGTGCAAAAACCTTTTCCACCAAGCGCGCCTCCGAAGCCGATCCCCAAGAAATTTTGTATGCCCAAAATACCCAAATATGGTCCCGGTAAACACCGCTGGCACCATACAGGAGTACAACGCTTTGTTTCGAAGGCCATGGATCCATAACATGAGGGCAGTGCCTTCGACGCTAAACCGGGCATTGAAATTTCCAACACCTGACAGAGTTAGAATGGTCTACGGGGAAAAATCGGCCTCAAAAGAAATGTTTGCAATCGAAGAGGTGACACAAAGAGCCCAAACCAGGTGGTCAGAAATGGGACAAAATAACAATCACCGATACCATCTTCGGCAGATTCAAACAAACAAGAGAAAGTCGAGGATGATGATTAAGGGATTCCCAGATCTTTTATAGCCCCCGATATCTTCGACGCCACTAAATCGACGGTCGAGGAACTGGAACAAGTCATTTTGTGAGAGAACTTGTCCGATCGAAAGGTATACCTGGGCATGGGGTTGAGCTCCGAGTTTAGGATAAAACTCATTCAATTTCTTATAGCTAAAGAAGACTGTTTTGCTTAGTCTCACCTTGATATGATAGGTATCTCATCGGATATACTCACAAGCTGAGCTTGGACCCGAAGTTCCACCCGGTTAAATAAAAAATGAGGCCCCAGTCCGAAATCAAGCATTCTTTCATTAAGGATGAAGTATATAAATTTCTTAAAATAGGGTCTATTCGTGTGGTCAAATAACCATATTGGTTAGCAAATGTAGTTCCTAAAAAATGGGATAAATTAAGAATATGTGTAAACTATAAAGATTTGAATAATGCCCCAAAGACTTTTCCTCTTCCCAACATCGACCGTATGACTGATGCTACGGCCGGACGCGAGACCCTCAGTTTTCTCAACGCCTATTCCGGGTAACCGCAAATATGGATGGACCCGGGTGACTAGGGAAAAACATCCTTCATCACTAAGTATGGCACATATTGTTATAACGTAATGCTATTTGGATTAAAAACTGTTGGTGCCACATATCAACACTTAGTAAATCGGATGGTCGAGAAACAAATAGGAAAATTAATGGAGGTTTACATTGATGACAGGTTAGTAAAAACCCTACGAGCAGAGGACCATTTTGGCAGACTTTGTGGCCGAATTTACACCGGTCCTAATACCCTAGGTCGAAAGAGAGTTGTTGATTAACTTAGGAACTACCTCAGGAATCTAGACCCTCTTCATGGACGGCGCCTCGAACGCAAAAGGGTCCGGGCTTAGCATCGTATTAAAGTCACCAACAGGTAATATAATTAGACAATCTATTATGACTATGAAATTGAATAACAACGAGGGCAAATATGAGGCCATGATTGCAGGCCTTGAACTAGCAAAGAGCTTGGGGGCGAAAGTGATCGAAGCCAAGTGTGACTCCCTTCTTGTAGTAAACCAAGTCAATGGAACATTCGAGATTAGAGAGGAACAAATGCAAAGATACTTGGACAAATTACAGGTGACATTATATTGGTTCAAAGAATGGACTTTGCAACATCTACCTCAGGATCAAAACAGCGAGGCCAACGCCCTCGCTAATTTGGGGTCATCGGTAGAAGACGAGGAATTCAACTTGGGAGAAGTCGTACAACTTATGAGGTCAGTGGTGGAAGAGGCCCCGCTGAGATCAACTCGACGAGCCTAACTTGGGATGGAGGATAAGTATGTAGAATATCTCAGGTCCGGCAAACTGCCCTCGGATCCAAAAGTGTCGAGGGCCCTACATACAAAGGCGACCCGATTTAGCCTGTCCGAAGACGAAACCTTGTTCAGAAGAACCTTTGATGGGCCACTTACAATATGTCTAGGCCGGGCAATGCTAAGTACGTTTTGAGGGAAATACACGAAGGTACCTGTGGAAATCATTCAGGTGCCGAAACACTTATTCAAAAAATTATCATAGTCGGTTATTTTTGGATCGACATGGAAAAAGACATAAAGGAGTTCGTTCGAAAATGTGATGAATACCAAAGACACGCTCCAATGATCCATCAACTCGGGGAGATGCTCCACTCGGTGTTGTCACCATGGCCGTTCATGAAGTGGGGAAGGGACATCGTTGGCCCCCTCCCATGGAACCAGGTAACGCTCAATTCATATTGTTTATGACTGATTATTTTTCTAAATGGGTGGAAGCCCAGGAATATGAGAAGATCAGGGAAAAAGAGGTCATCGACTTTATTTAGAACCACATCATATGTCGGTTTGGACTGACATCTGAAATTGTATGTGACAACGAAAAATAATTTATCGGTAGCAAACTGACCAAGTTTCTCGAGGATCATAAGATCAAACGGATCCTATCAATGCCTTATCACCCTAGTGGGAACAGACAAGCCGAATCGACCAACAAAACCGTACTCCAAACCTCAAAAAGAGGTTAACCGACGCCAAAGGAAGGTAGAAGGAAATTCTAGCCGAAGTCCTATGGGCATACTGCACGACCTCAAAGTCCAGTACAGGAGCCATCCCATTTTTATTGGATTATGGCACCGAAGCTCTGTATATGCTACCTCAAAATCCACCTTTACCGCACCCTTAACGATTAGAGTGCTATACAAGATCGATCAATACGCTGAGATGGAGAGGGAACCGAAGTACAAGGAGGAGGAGTTAGTGTCAGAACAGTTACGGGTGTTGAGAAAGCATATGAAGAATCTCTAGGTTGATCGAGGGAGCGAGAGTCTGGATTATGAGGATTTGTGTATACATCCCGATTTTGACATGCCCGCGGGGTATAAGCCTCCAAAGTTTGACATCTTCGACGGAACGGGTGATCCCCACATGCATTTGAGGGCCTACTATGACAATCTGGTCAAGGTTGGAAGAAATGAAAAGTTGAAAATGAAATTGTTTATAAGGAGTTTAACAAGAGAAGCGCTTACTTGGTATACCCACCAGGACCCTAGGAATATGAGAGACTGGAAAGACATGGCGGAGGATTTTGTGAATCGCTTCAAATTTAATACTAAAATAACTGCAGACAGGTTCGCACTAGTGAATTTGCAGAATAAACCCTCGGAGTATTTGCAAGAGCACGCCACCGCCGGAGATCGTAGGCTGCCAGGAACCAACCCCCGCTAGACGATAATGATCTAACCAAGTATTTCATCAACTCCCAGGAGGGGATTTCTTACATAAAGATGATTGGTATAATGGGTAAGAAATTTCCCGAGCTGGTTAAGATGGGAGACTTTTTGGAAGAAGGAATCAAATTAGGAAAAATACAGTCAATGGCAACGTTGCAAGTTGCCAACTAGGAAATTCAATCTAGTTCCATAGGTAGTGGGAAGTAGAATAAAAAGGAAGTAGCAGCAATTGTTCCCTACAATCAGTCCAGTCCTCCTCGCAGAAACAACTCCTACCCTGTAAACACACATCCCTCACATCAATCCACCGACGCCCCAGTATACAACACCCAATCGTACTATAATGCTCAACCTCAATACAACCTACCCTGATTCCATATAAATCAAAACCCACTACGACCATATGCCCCAGTCCAAACCACCACGCAACAAAACAGACCCGCATATGCACTACGACCACGCCTAAATTTTGAAGAAAGTAATCCCAAAAACTACCCTCCAATCACTGAACCCCTAACCCAGTTGTTTGAAAGGCTAAAGAGAGTCGGTTTGATATACCTAGTGGAAGGGAAAATTCCCGACCAACCCTCCAAATATTTTGACGTAACCAAGCGTTGGCCTACCATTCGGGTGTTCCTCGGCATGATACTGAGGACTACTATAGACTGAAGAATGATATCGAGCTTCTAATCAAGAGTTGAGCCATCCAATGTACCACGGCCCCACGAATGTAAATCATAACCCATTGCCAAACCATAGAAATCAAGGAGCCAATATGATTGAATTGGACAAGGACTATGATTTGAAAGGGACCATCATCAAAATTGGGAATGCTGAAGCTGCAAGGGTGCCACCCCGAAAGACTCCATTGAATATTGTACAGTTGAAAACTCCGGTGATGGTTCAGACATACCAACAACAGTCTATTGCTGTCATCAGAAATGAGGAAAGTCAAGAATACAAAATAATGCGATGGACGTACAAGCAGAAAGGGAAAGGAAAAATGACAGACTCCGCAGCTGCTCACGGGATGACCGGGTCAGGAAAGTGTTACACTCCAGAGGGGGTGAACCGAGGAACCCGAGTAGAAAACTAAATCAAAGAAGAAACATAACAGATGTCGAGGCGGCGGAGTTTTGGAGGAAGATGCAAGCTAAAGTGTACTTCGTGGAAGAACAGTTAAGGAAGACCCCTGCTTACAAATCGATCATGGATTTGTTGATGAGCTCCGACAGTCATAGGGATGCTTTGGTGAAGGTGCTAAGAAAATTAAGTTTTCCAAGCAATACTACTAGCGAGGCATTAGCAGCAACCATTGGAAAGATGGTCGAAGCAAACATGATTTCCTTTTGGAGAGATGAACTCCCTGTGGAGGGTATGGATCACAATAAAGCTCTGCACGTCATAGTCAACTGTGGGGATAAAGTCATGTCTCGAGTACTTGTTGACAGAGGATGCAAAGTAAACATTTTCCCATTCTCTACTTGCAAGAATTGGGTATTCATTAGAGAGAAGTGAAGGAAAGCCACATTAGAGTTACGGCTTTCGATGGGTCGCAGAAGGATGTCATCAGAGAGATCTATTTAGCCTTACAGATTAGACCAGTTGAGTTCCCAATATTATTTCCAGTTATGGACATTTCATCTTCGTACAACCTATTGCCGGGAAGGCGCCCTAGATACATATGGCAGGGATAGTTCTTTCCACTCTCCATCAGTATATGAAGTTCGAGTAGGATTGCCAAGAGATGATGATACATGGGGAGTTGAGCTGATCAACTTACTTGGAGTATGCGGTTCCTTTTATAGAAGGATTAGATGGGATCGCGTTTCATGCGGTCGAGATGATGCAGGAAACAGAAATAGAGAATAGTGTGAAGAACCATAGTATGCAATCACCGTACAAGTCAAACATGGCAATGTGAGAGATGATGAAGTATGGGTACCAACCAGGGACCGGGCTGGGAGCCCGATCATATGAGATAACAAAGCCGATTGAGCCAAAAGGGCGAACGGGTAGGGCTTAAGGTATCAACCTATAATCGGAAAGACTTATGCTAGTAATCTTGGGAAGAAGTCTTTTGTATCAGAGCATGTTCCGAGTCCGGGTCAGAGCTCACCAGAAGGTGACATCATTGATGGAATGGGAAGATTGATCATGACTATGATTGAGGAATGTTTCAGTGAAGCTAATATCAAGACATCGACCATTCAAGATGCCGAACCAGGAGAGACCTTAAAGAATTGGACCGCCAGTTCATTTATGGTTCGCTGGGAGTCTAGATAGTTTGGAATCGTAGTAATTTTGAAAAACGCACGGTCAATTGAGGCCTAAACTGTGCATGTACCTTTTTGTCAATTGCCTCATTAAATGCTAATATGTTCCTTATAATGAAATAAAACAACTACTTTTCCCGAAATCATTTTTATCTCTTATTTATACTTAGTTTTCCTTTTCAGTAATCAAATCCATAAAAACTAGCATTTTGTGATTATGACATATAAAGAAACCATTGAGCAAAACGATCCAGACTAAAAAGAGTACGACGAGACTATGATGCCTGAGAACCTCCCGTAAGAGATCCAGCAGCTAGTAAGACAGAAAAAGCCCAACCTTGAAGAAACATAAGTGATCAACTTGGGAAGTGAAGAAAATATAAAGGAAACTCGAACCAGAATCCATCTAAAGACAGAACGGAAGGAAGAATTTATAGAGCTCCTCTAATAATACATCGATGTATTCGCATGGTCATATGATGACATGCCCCGATTAAGCACCGACATCATCTCGCACCGGCTACCCACTGATCTCGCCAGACTGTTAGTCAAGCAAAAACATAGAAAATTCAAGCTAGATTTGAGTCTATGGATAAAAAGAAGTCACCAAGAAGATAGAGGCAAATGTAGTGAGAGTCACCAACTATACTACATGGTTGGCGAACATCGTACCAATACTAAAGAAGGATAGGAAGGTTAGGATATGTGCGGACTGTCGAGATCTCAACTAAGCTAGTCCAAAGGATGATTTTCCTCTACCAAATATTCATATCCTTATCGATAAATGCGCGAAGCATGAGTTCCAATTGTTCGTAGATTGTCTCGCCGAGTACACGTTCACCATGCCATGGGGAGTTTATTGCTATAAGTTCATGCCATTTGGTCTCAAGAACGATGGTGCTACTTACATGAGAGCCATGACAACCCTCTTTCACAACATGATTCATAAGGAAATTGAGGTATATGTAGATGACATCATCATCAAATATTGGGAGAGTGTTGATCATTTGAGTGATTTAAAGTTCTTCGAACATTTGCAAATGTACAGTTTGAAGTTGAGTCCTGCAAAGTGTGCATTTGGAGTTCCTGCAAGGAAACTGTTAGGCTTTATCATCAGCAAAAAAGGGATAGAGTTGGATCCTTCAAAGATCAAGTCCATTCAAGATTTTACACCGCCCAAAAGCAAGAAGGACATGATGAGCTTCCTCAAGAGATTAAACTACATCAGCAGGTTCATAGCCCATTTAACGGTAATCTGCGAGCCTATTTTCAAGCTGTTAAAGAAGGACGCTGCTACAAAGTGGACGGAAGAATGTCAGAAAACATTCGAGAGGATCAAGGAGTATTTGTCGAATCTACCAGTGTTAGTTCCTCCTGAACCTTGGAAGTCGCTGCTATTGTATTTGTCCGTTTTGGATATTGCATTTGGACGCATGTTCAGACAACACGACAAGACCGGAAAGAAGGAGCAAACTATCTACTACCTGAGCAAGAAGTTCACACCGTATGAACCCAGGTACACCTTGTTAGAATGGACCTGCTACGCTTTGACTTGGATTGCTCCGAAGTTAAGGCACAACATGATAGATATACCACAAATTTGATATCCCCACTCGACCCACTCAAATACATCTTCCAGAAGCCAATGCCTACAAGAAAATTGGCCAAATGGCAGATTCTTCTCGGTGAATTCGATATTGTGTACGTGACGCAGAATGTTATTAAGGGACAAGCATTCACCGACTATCTCGCAGAGAACCCGGCAAACAAGGATTATGAACTACTCATCACGTACTTTTCAGATGAAGAAGTGTGTTTCACATGGGAGGTTGTTGTAGAGTTATATCCAAGGTGGAGAATGTTTTTCGACAGAGCATCAAATTTCAAAGGTGTAGGGATTGGGGTAGTCTTAATTTCTGAGTTAGGAAAACATTACCGGGCTTTATCCAAGATAAGGTTCCCTTGCACAAATAATATGGTAGAATATGAAGCATGCATCCTTGGACTAATGACGGCATTCGACATAATCATCAAGGAACTTTTGGTCATAGGAGATTCTGATTTGCTGATACACCAAGTTCAAGGTGAATGGACCACCAAGAATGTCAAGATCCTTCTATACTTGCACTGCGTAAAAGAGTTGTGTAAGAAGTTCACCAAGATTGAGCTCAAACATGTTCCCAGAATCCAGAATGAGTTTGCCAACGCGCTTGCAACCTTGTCATCCATGATCCAGCTTCCAGACAAGAATTATATTGACCCCATTGAGATAGAGGTTTGAGATCAGCATGTGTACTATTTTTATGTAGATGAAAATCCAGACAATAGTCCATGGTACTACGACATCAAGAGGACTAGAGAATACCATCAGTGGCTTGAAGCGAACACTAAGAATACTAGAAAATGATTTTTTCCTTAACAGGGAAGTCCTGAGGGCAGAACCCCGGACTTGGGTCTCTTAAGGTGTGTAGAAGCCGCTGAAACAATAAGAGTACTGGAAGAAATACAGGCAGGAATTGAAGACAGGAGAACAGGGCATTCACAAGACTGCTTTGATTCTCATCATGATACATTCTTGTAGTAAGCTGGTGGCTGATAAACATGTATTATTGGGAGGGGGCAGCAGGCAATGGGTACCGTTCTCGCACCCGAGCCTGTAGTTGGTAGGTCAAATACCTCTGTCTAAGTGATTTAGTAGAAACTTTGGGCATAGAGCGGAGCGAGCCCGGGGAGAGGAGTAGAGTCCGGAAACATTGAGCCCCAAAATAGAGTTTCTATTCAAATCCCTACTCAACAGGTGCCTTAAGGAGAATCTGAAGCTTGTTGCTAGCGGAAGTAGCGCGACAAAGAGCAAAGCAGAGCATTCACAAAGAAATGGTGTAAGGAGAAGGGAAGGCGCAACGGTTTGCGACTGCCCGAGGAGTGATCCTTCTCTTATTTTCCCGTGCGGGCCTCACATGTATGGTTTCACTATGGCCAAGAAGATTTTAAGAGCCAGATACTTTTGGATGACCATAGAAAGTGATAGTATCCGCTACATGCAGAAGTGTCACCAGAGCAAGATTCACGGGGATGTCATTCGAGTTCCACCTAATAAGCTAAACGTAATGGGGTTTCCTTGGCCCTTCACCGTTTGGGGAATGGACGTAATTGGACCTATAGAACCTGCAACATCAAATGGACATCAGATCATCCTGGTAGCCATCCACTACTTCACCAAATGGGTTGAAGCCTCTAAATACAAAGCCGTCATAAAGAAAGTGGTGGAAGATTTCGCCCGTAACAACATAGTCTGCAGATTTGGGATCCTAGAGTCAATCATAACAAACAATGCCGCCAATCTTAACAGTGATATCATGAGGGAAATTTGTGACAAGTTCAGAATCGTCCACCGCAACTCCACAGCCAACAGGCCGCAAATGAGTGGAGCGGTCGAAGCAGCCAACAAAAACATCAAAAGGATCTTGATTCTTCCATCCATTTTTCCAAGATTAGAGCTCCACCAAACAATATTTGGTGAACCACGTAAGGACCTTCCTAGTTTGGTGCGAACTTTCCCTTTGCTTCCTCCTGGTAGGGAAAGATTTTCTCTAGGACCAACTGCCCCAGTGCAAATTGGCGAGGCTTCACCCTTTTGTTAAATGCACTAGCCGTCCTGTTCTGTATAACTGACCATGACATACTGCATCCATTCTCTTCTCGTCGAGCATGAGTTACTCCTGTCTGACTTGTATCCACTCTGCATCGTCCAACTTGGCCTCTTGAATGACCCTTTTGGTGCCGTATACTAACATGTACGGCGTTGCCTCAGTGGATGTTCTCATGGTGGTCTGATAACTTAGTAAGGCGAATGATAGCTTCTCATGTCATTGCCTGTGATTTACCACTATCTTTCATAAAATCATCTTGATATTCTTGTTGGCTGCCTCGACTGCCTCATTTATTTGTGGATTGTAGGCTGTGGAGTTGCGGTGGGCGATTCTGAACATGCACTGGTGTAGAGTGGATGGGACAGCAGCCATGTGTATTTAGGGCCTTCCTAACAGCAAGTTGTAAGAAGAAGAGATATCCATTACATGAAACGGTATGGGAAATTCAACCGGCCTTATCTACAAAGCCAAATGAATTTCTTTGATAGCATCCTTCTACGAACTATCAAAAGCCCTTACCCTTACATGGATTTCCTTGACTTCCCTCAAATGGACTCCTAACTCACGCAGAGTAGAGAGCGAACAAATGTTGACTCCTGACCCTCTATCGATTAGCACTCGAAACACCACTTTGCCCCCACATTTGACAGTGATATGAAGGGCTTTCTTCTGACTTATGCCTTCGACAGGAAGTTCTTCTCTTCTGAAAGTGATCATATTTGCTTCGACCATTTTCCCAATTGTTGCGGCCAGCGCCTCACTAGTGTTGTTTCTTGGTACACTTACCCCACTTAGTACTTTCAATAGGGCATCCTTATGACTATCGAAGCTCATCAGCAAATCTATGATTGTGGTTTCTCTGTTGTTGATGAAAGAGAGTCACCACTTAATATTTAAAGGTATAATAGGGTACCTATTTAATTACTAGAGGTTATATTCTTACAAGTCTGCTAACTGGTGAGATTATGGGTAAGGGTTCTTGTTCTTCTTAGGGAAAGGTATTAGGCACCCCTTAAAATTAACCTGAGGTAGCTCCATAGGACTTAGACTAGATTTGGGAATAATTATTTGTACAATGCCTTAATTAGTGTTCAAAGAGTGTAGCTTACCATATATTAGGGGATAATATCTATAAAGGAAGAGCATGATTTAAAGAGGATGAATTTTAAAGAAGAGTTAATTATTAGGAAAATAACGTTAGTACATGTACGCTTGAAAAGAACTTTGAAAGATGGAACGTTTGTTACGAAAGAGTTTTGAAAGAAGCTAAGTTAATGCACTTTGTTTCCTAAAGCATAGAAGTTCATATTATTTTAATGAGGTAAAAGTATTATGAAAATGATCCTAAGATGTACCTTGGTTATAAAATAGAGAACTGTTTGAAAGCCTTTATTCTAGAGCAGCAGCACTTTAGTCTTTTCGAAATAGCAGATTCCTTTTAAGAAAAAAAAAATCAACATGCCACTGAGTTCTGGTTTTTCCTTTTGAAAGAGGGACTAGAACCTTCATTAAGCCTTCGGGCTGGAAAAATCTTTAAGAGAAGAGTTAGAAAAGCATAATAAATTAATAGCAACTTATGATTAGGGGATGTAAAGTTAGTTGCTAACTAATGCTTCTTTAAATCCTAGATTCTTTACGGCTTGCCTAAGTTATTTTTTGTGAGTTAAAAGATTAAATAAAGCATTCAATCCAATATATAACTGTTATATACATATAAGATAAAACAACAGGAAACACAACATAGAGTAAGTGACCCTGTGAAGTTTGGGCCTCAAAAGGCAGGCCCAGCAGTAACAGGGACGAGCGATGGCAGACTCTTGAACCATAGCAGGGCTGGATTTGGACCTCAGTTCCTACAGAACTCAGCAAGCTCAAATCATTGTATATGTCCAAGAAAGAGAGAAGGTCATTAGAATGATAGTATTATATACATAACCATATATGAAATTCACTATAAAAGAATAAAAGTAAAAGATCACTGGCAATATTTAAATACTAAGAAAAGTCACACTAATGTGGAGGTTGTGCACAGTAAATGATCCACATTGAACACCTTTCATTGTCATTAAACACCAAACCCAAAGAGAGTAATGAGTGCCAATGAACTAAGGGCAAAGGAGAGAATCCTACTCAAGGTCGATGCCCCCTTTGAATCCCCGACATTTCAAAGTTCCCAAGGGTCTCAAGGCCCAGGGCAATAGTTGTGCCGGGGAGAGCAGCCCGACCTAGAGTGAAACTCTACCCTGAAATAACCCCAATCACCAACAACTCATTCTTCCCTACAGGTTTGAATGTCATTGAGGCTTTTTCAACACAAACCAACTACTATGACATTTCCTACCACACAAGCATATTACTTCTTAACAGAAACTCATAGAGACGGTATGACTATACTTGAGTATTAAGTGAGTGAAACACATATTGAACAGGTTTAAAACACAAGTTTTAAGGACATATGGAGACAAGAATACTTGTACTATTATTGCTAAAGAACCAAACAACTGGAGTCATATGACTCATAGACAAATAAAGCACATAGTTGTAGAGCTGTAACAGCAGATGCTATTATCCTAATGGATTGATCACAGGTTAGTTCAACATTAGATATTATCATGAGCATACACATTTATTGATAACACCACTTGAATCCTTTGGAATTCTCAATAAAGATTCAGACAATGATATAGGCAAGTTACTGTACTCAATCAGTAATAACAAAAGGTTTCTCTCATACCAGATTTAATCCAGAATAATAGGGGAAAGGGAGGATTGAGTACATTTTCAAAACAATGTACAAAGTATGGAGTCATAAGGGATAAACAAAGATTCATGCCAAACTTTCACACATATAGAGACTCCAATCAGAGTAATAACCTCACAAGATAGGATGAGTCTCAAACATTACAGAATCATATTGTCAATATCATTAAGGGGTTTAAGCATAGGAGAAACATCATACTAAGTTGACCTAACTCAGCTATATAGACTAAGGCATTGTGAAGTTGTATTCAAGTTGGAGAAATGTTTGGTATTCAACCACAACAGACACAACTACAATCTAACTCATAAGAGGTGGGCTGATCATAACATATATCACTGATGGCCACAGAAAGTTCATCTAGTAGGACTGTTTACAACTAACAATTAGACATGGATGTAAAGCATCCATAAAGAGGACTCAAAGAACACTTAAGAAATAACAAGCATTTATATATATATATATATATATATATATATATATATATATATATATATATATATAAAAGCATTTTGGATGCTCAGACTTCACAATCCCTAACCAAGTAATGCTGGGTTACCTTATATATCTTCATGTATATCCTAGCTAGAGTCATTTAACATCAAACCCAAGTATGGGATGACAGCACTCAAAGAATATGGCATGATAAACATGAAGACTACAACAGAAAACCTAAGTATATAATAAATGAAATTAGGAGAGTACAGCATGATAAACATGAAGACCATAGCAGAACCTGAATACAGAGTAATAGAACTCAGGAGAATACGACATAGTAAACATGAAGACTATGATAGAACATTAGAGGATGATCTGAAGTCTAGGTAGATGTGAGAAATCATTAAAGAAAGTTATGAGGCTTAATCATGTAGGCTATTCATTACAGAGATTGAAGTCATACCACTACTTGACCAATAATAAATAAAACAGCTTATCACAGATCATCAATAAGTCACGGCGAACCAAAAATAAACGATTATACATAGAACAAACATTATAAACGAAGCAGTTAAGAGGAACACAGTATCATGCTCGTGATTTTCGAATGAAGGAATTAAAGAGAAAGGATGGTGGTGTACTGACCTCCTCTTAAGCAAACCAAACGATGTTTCAACTAAGTCGTGTAAGGACAAAAGCATCAAGCTTGAGTAGTGAGAACTCGGAAACAAAAAGGAAACAGAAATTAATCAGAAAGAAAGAGAGCCTAAGCTCTTGAAATCTCGATAGTTTTGATATCGTATTGGTATTTTTTAGTTCTCGTTGATCTGTTAGGTCTAGTTGGTGAAAGTATTGAAAGCCTATTTATAGTGGCCATTAAAGCCTTAGGGTTTCACAGATTCTATCAGTAGTGAAGAGTGACGATTACCAAGTCATACAACCAAGATCGAGTGAAAAATCTAGGAAACAGAGGAGAAATCATTAAGGATTTTACCTGAGAGGAGAGAAGATGACCGTTAAGGGCAAAACCCATCGGGTAAGTGCCCCAATGTCCAGAGATCTCTTTGGTTGACCTCTGGACCAAGAATAATCATGATAGCCCTGAGAAACATTCATGCATGCCATAGATTTTCACAAGACATAGAAGGATTTCGAAGATTTGACATTGCATTATTTGGTCTAGGATTTCGGATTTGGAGATTTTGAATCTCCAAGATAAAATAGGCAAAGATTCTGCGAGAATCGTGGATATGATAGAAATATGAGATGATTTGAAGTTAATTTCACGACCTTGTAGTAACTTGTGCAAGTCCTGTTGATTGATGGAGCTGGGGCAGATGAGAGAAAAGAGAGAGTAAGAGGAAAGAAGGGCGCTAGGCAGGGTGACAAATGATTTAGGGTTTTGAGGTATTGGGGGCCATTTCTAAGGTTAAAATAAGAGATAAGATCTTGGCCGTTGGATCTGGTGATCAACGACCCTCGAATTTTGGGCATCTAAGGTTTTTCAAAAGGAATTTTTGTTGGCCTTTTGATCATGGGATTTGAATGGTGGAGATGAGATCTATTTAAAAATCAAAAGAAAATCGGAGATTATATGTGAGCCGTTGATCAGATGGACCATCGGTTCAGATGCATGTGTATTTGTTTTGTGAGTGATAAGGGAGGGTGACGTGGCACAATCTCATTGGTCCAGTAAGAATGGCATATTGCCATGTTGGAAGGGACGGGGTGTTTGGACTGGGTCAATTCCGAATTAGGCTTGGTATTGGGCTAGAATTGATTTAGAGAATAGCTACTTTGTATTTAATTGAAGAATTGCAAATGTAGCCCTTTAGTTTTTTAAACCCTTTAAAAGTAATTTAATTAAACTTAATAAATTTTCAATAAAATATAGTAAAATTGTTATTATCAAATACACTACTATTGTAATTAATTATTTATAAAATACTTTATCTTTCCAATGCTAACACTAATTTTGAACTGCTAACATAGTAATCTAATTAATCAACATCTAGGAAGTAATTCGTTAAATTAATTATAAAGCCTATGTGATGTATTTTAGAAATTATTTTAATAATATTAAAATAGTAAGTAATTTGTAATTACATAATGCTAAATAGGTTATTAATTTCAAAGCTAATACTTAATTATTTTGTAAAAAATAGGTATTTATTAATGGAAAAATACTTTCAAAATATTCATTGTAAATATTTTAGTATAAATAAATTAATTTTTAAAGGGAGGGTCAAAATTGACCGTCAATGACAGGAAATCATGACCATTACTCAGTGTGAGACTAGATTTATTAATATGTCTTTCCATGTAGCTATCCTGCTCCCTACTAAGAGGGAGAAGGTCTGGACGTTCATAGAGGGTCTTACCTATGGCATCAGAGTTCATATGGCCAGAGGGGTCAAGACTGAGATTTCCTTCACTTAGGTAGTGGAGATAGTCAGGAGGATTGAGCGTATTAAAGGCCACGCAAGAGAGACGATTCTAACAAGAGGCCCCGTCATTCTGGAGGATTTAGTGGTGCCTCGTTTGGAAGGAGGGGTTCCTTTGGTAGAGATCATTCGATCAGGCCAGTACAGTCAGCACTACAGGACACATATGGTACATCAGGCAGCCACAGTGTTTATGGGCCTCAGCCAAGCAGCTATCATATAGTGTACCTCCAGCTCCCGTTAATGCACCTCTGTCACATAGTTTCTATGGTAGTCATTCCAATAATTAGGGACAGCTTCAGACTCAGCATCGTCGTTCTCAGGCAATTTGTTATTTGGTGACACGGGGCACTTCAAGAGGTTTTGCCCGAGGTGGCAGAGCAGTATGCCACAACAAGGTACTCGTGCCATGATTCCGACACCTGTTGCTATACCACTCGCTCGGTCAGCTAGAGGTAGAGACCAGGCAGTTATAGGTAGAGACCAATTAGTAAGAGGTCATCCTAGAAGTGGAGGATACATTTGTAGGGCTCAGCCCCGTTGCTAGGTATTCCCGATTTGGCCCGAGGCGGAGTCATCTGATGCAGTTATTACAGGTATTACCTTAGTTTGTCATAGAGATGCCTCAGTGTTGTTTGATCCGGGTTCTACATATTCTTAAGTGTCTTTATATTTTGCATCGCACTTGAGTGTACCACATAATTCTCTTAATATACCTGTTTTTGTGTCTATATCAGCTGGGGGAAAATCCATAGTAGTTGACCGGGTGTATCGGTCTTGTGCTATTAGTATTAATAATTTTTACAATATAGCTTATTTATTGTTGTTTGATATGGTGGATTTTGAGGTTATTTTTGGCATTGATTGGTTGTCTCTGTATCACGCTATCTAGGATTGTCTTGTCAAAACTGTGACTTTAGCTATGCTGAGGTTGCCTGTATTAGAGCGGAGTGGGACCCTTGGTCATTCCACTAGTAAAGTGGTTTCATATTTTAAGGCTCAGTGTAGGGTATTTAGCGTATTCATCTTACGTTCGGGATTCTAGTGTGGAGGTTTCTTCTATGGGTTCCATGCCGGTGCTGAGAGAGTTTCCAGAGGTATTTCCTGCAGAATTGCCGGGCATGCCACCTGATAGGGATATTGACTTTTGCATTGATATGGTTCCGGGCACTCAACATATTTCTATTCCATCGCACTATATAGCTTCAGCTGAGTTGAAGGAACTGAACGAGCAGTTATAGGATTTGCTTGATAAGGGATTCTTATAAAATAACTTTTAAGGTATATTTTCCACCCCTGTATAGTTTACACAATATTTTCGGAAATAAATCAGAAGTGAGAAACTAATGTTACAAACTTACCAAAGATAGAGATCTAGCTAGCTAGTTGGTCTACATGCATAAACAATGTAATTTTATAGGACAATTTACATACCAATAAAAATATTTTTTTTCTTTTCCCCCTTTTTGATTTATTTGTCTTAAGTGCATAATGTCTAAATTCGGAGGAGACAGGATGAAGGTGATCGAAGAATGGAGTGCTTCAGGAGTTCTGTTGTCAGATGGAATGATAGAGAAATTAAAGAATATCAACTGGGATATTATTGATCACGAGTAAAATTGGAATTTACCCCAAATTCTGAATTTTGTTTTACCTGTTTCTTCTCATTTCTCCTTAACAAAGTATCTGAATATATGTATCAGTAGCTATTATTGTCCACCATTTGTTCATGTTTCACAACTATTATAGGGTTTCATAATTATTCAAGGGCGTAAATTTTACTAGTGGTGATTTACCTGCGTTTATTATAAAAATTATATTTTTTTTTTGTTACGTAAAAGCCATTCAATTTTATGTTCATCACCCAAAAGTCAATTTTCTTTCTTTTGTTACACAAAAATTATTTTACTTTACTTTAGTTATCACAATAGTCGCCTTGACCTGATTTTAATTCTTTTACTTGAAAAGTCTATTATGCCTTTGACATTATAAATTCTCTCATTTATGTAATATCTTCTATATTACATACTATATAATATATTTTTACTTAGGTATTTTACTTAAAATTAAAATAATTTTATATTATTTGTTTTTTTAGTTTTATAATATATATGTATACTTAATTTTTTTCATAGCACTCAATTTGTTTAATCATGTTCAAATATGAACATATTCAACAAAATATATTTATTTTTTGATATTTATTGGAAATAATAAAAACAGATTTGTTTAACAAATGAACTTTTTATAGTGAGTGAAACTACTAAGAAAGAATTCAAAGATATTTGTGTATAATATTAAATTTTTTAAAGTTTTAATCTATTAATATTATTTATTTGAAAGTCCTAAATGGCCTTGATTTTTGATGGATCCAATTCTATCCCCTTCCTGCTTACAATGAAGCCCAACAGTTTTCCAGCGGGGACTCTGAACGCGCACTTTTCTGGGTTCAACTTTAAATTGTACCTTCGGAGGCATTTGAAAAATTTCCTCAAGTCGTCCAAGTGCTTCGAACTCTTCCGAGACTTTATGATGACGTCATCCGCATACAATTCAATATCCTTATGAATAATGACGTGAAATATGGTCGTCATGGTCCTCATGTAGGTGACACCAGCATTCTTGAGACCGAACTACATCACTCTACAACAATAAACTCCCCAAGGTGTGGTGAAGGCCATCTTCTCTGCATCTTTCTCATGCATCAAGATTTGATGGTACCTAGTGAAACAATCCACAAATGATTGCAGTTCATGATTCGCGCAATTGCCGAAGAGGATATGGACATTTGGCAGAGGGAAATCATCCTTTGGACTAGCTATGTTGAGATCTCGGTAATCCACGCATATTCTAATCTTACAGTCTTTCTTGGGTACTGGGACGATATTTGCCAACCAGCTTGGATAATTGGTGACCCTTACTGCATTTGTTTCTATTTGTTTGGTCACTTCTTCCTTTATCCTCAGACTTAAATCGTGTTTGAAGTTTCTAGGTTTCTGCTTAACCGACGATGTAGTAGGATCGGTGGGCAGTCGATGCGAGACAATATCAATACTTAATCCCGGCATGTCATCATATGACCACATGAACATGTTGATGTACTGTTGGAAGAGCTCTACTAGATAGGTGAATGCTTATTCTGGATTATTTTACATCTTCTTTACTTCCAAGATTGACCACTACGATTTCTTCGAGGTTGGGCTTTTTCTGACTCTCCAACTGCTCGATTTCCTACGGGATATTGTCGGGCATCATGCTCTCATCATACTCCTCATAATCCTGGTTGTTGGGCTCAACGGTTTCGTTACATGTCATAATCGCGGAACGCCGGTTTTTAGTAGTTTGTACTTAAAAGAAAAGCTAAGTATAAATAAAGTGGTAAATAAAGTTGCAATATTCAAGAAAATGTTCTTTTTATTTCATTAAAAGAGGAACGTCTTAAGCGTTCAACAGAGGCAAATGACAAAAAGGTACAGACACGTGCAGGTCTCAATTGACTGTACGCTTTTCAAAAGAAAACTTTTACAGTTCCATAGTACCCAGACTCCCGTCAAACCATAGATGGACTAGCGGTCCAATCTGCAGCTCTTCCCCTGGTTTGGCATCCCTGATACTCGGTGTCTTGATGTTAGTCCCTTCACAGCATTCTTCAATCATATTCATGAACAACTTTCCCATCCCGTCGATGATACCATCTTCGAGTATTGAACTATGTCCCAGACTTACAACATTCTCTGGCACAAAAACTTTTTTCTCGGAGCTAAAGGTACGAGCTTTCCCTTCCGGAGGCTGATATCCTTTGCAAGCCCTTCCTTTCTGCCCATTATGTTCAATTGGCTCTGTGATTCTGTCCGACTTGACTCCCAGCCCTGTTCCTGGCCTGTATCCATATTTCATCATCTCCTTCATAGCCTTCTTGGTTCTATACGGCGACTGCATTCCCAAGTTTTGTTCAATCTTTTCCATCTCGTTAGTCTGCATGATTTCCACTGCAGAAAGCAACTCCGTCTAGTCCTTCAATGAACGGAACAACATACTCTAAATAGGTGGAGTAACCCCACTCTCCATGAACTATGATCTCCTGACATCCCCGCTCAAAGTTCATGCATTGGTGCAAAGTGGATGGCACGGCCCCTGCCATATGTATCCAGGGCCTTCCCAGCAGTAAGTTGTAGCAAGAGGAAATATCCATTACCTGAAACAATATGGGAAATTCAAGCGGCCCGATCTGCAAGGCGAAATAAATTTATCCAATAACATTCTTTTGCGAACTATCAAAGGCTCTCACCCTTACGTGGCTTTCCTTGACTTCCCTCAAATGAATTCCCAACTCCCCTAGGGTGGAGAGTGGACAAATGTTGACTCCTGACCCTCCATCGACCAATACCCGAGACACTACTTTGTCCCCGCATTTGACAGTGATGTGAAGAGCCTTGTTGTGACTTGCGCCTTCAATAGGAAGTTCGTTTCTTCTGAAGGTGATCATGTTTGCTTTGACCATTTTCCCAATTGTTGTTTCCAACACTTCACTGATGGTGTTACTTGGTACACTTACCCAACTTACTACTTTCAATAGGGCGTCCTTATGACTGTCGGAACTAATTAAAAGATCCAAGATCAATATTTGTGCTAGAGTTCTCTTCAGTTGCTCCTCGATAGAATACTCTTCGTTGGACATTCTCTTCCAAATATGATCATGCCCAGGTACATTGCAATGATACACGCATCTTTTAGTGGCATCAAAATATTTGGAGGGATATTCAGGAACCCTTCCTTCAACTGGGTGTATCAATCATGTTTTCTCAATCTCTCGAACAATTGGTCTAGAGGCTCAGCAATCGGGGTGTAAGTGCTCTGAGTTAACCCACATGGAAGTCTGGTCTTGATTTTCTTCAATACTAAAAACGAGCTCCCTAAGTTGGATATAAATTTAGTTGTACGTTACTCTAATTTTGACAACTACTTGATTTTTATGTACAACATATGCTACGTTGGTGTGTTTGATTTTGACTGATAGTACATGAATAGTGTAATATATTTTCTCACGTATTAGTAACTTATGATAATTACGTTATATTATTCTTAGACGACCTAACTAATTAAGCAAGTAAAAGGCTATGATATTACTTGAGAGGATTTAAGTTAGAACACATTGACTGTGTCACACCTCATTTCGTACACCCCCGAGTGAGGAATATATGAAAAAGTTTTTTCAATTAAAGTGACATTATTCGAAATGGGATTATTTATTTAATTTTTATCAGAGTCGCCACTTGGAATTTTTAATTGGTGTCCCAAGTCACCTATTTATTTTGATCCCAAATCGAGGAAGATTTCGACTTTCCTCTTGAAATCTGCGAACCAGAAATTCTAGGTAAGGAATTCTGTTAACCCGAGGGAAGGTGTTAGGCATCCTCGGATTCCGTGGTTCTAGCACGGTCACTTTATTGTCATAATCGGCTTATTATTTGATTTTATACCTGTCATTTGCCTATAGTGCATTTTACCTTATTCCGCTTTTAAAATTATTGGAGAATTGCAATGTTAATCAAAACATGTCACGAATCACGTCACATAAATACACCTGTAATTTGTAACACCTTTTAATTAGACATCGGAATTTTGGATTTGGGTCACATAAATGCGCACCCGAATTTAGGAAATTTAATTATTACAATAACGTGCCTAAAGCAAACTACGCATTTTTAATTCTCCGAGGGCCATGAAATTTGCTAAATAGCGCACCTCGATTTTTCTAAGTTTTAAATTAGTGAGGGCCATATGTTTGTAATTTCATTTGGTATGGCACACCTCGAATTAATTCGAAAGCTTTTATTATTCAAGTTTTGTTGAAATCGAGTCACCTAAAAGGCACCCTCGAATTTAACATTGTTACTATATCACGGGAACCGTACCCATAATCGCAATGTTGTTAATCGCGCCTAAAGCAAACTACGAAGGTTTGAGGCGTTAAAGCTTAATTATTCGAATTTACATTTAATTAACTTAGAGGGCCATTGAAGATTATTATTGATTTGCATGGCACACCTCCGCGAACTATAACGGATTTTACTACATGGTGTTGAATATCTACATTGGTAATATACCCATCTTAATGAACAGTAAATAAAGGCTCAAATACAAACCATGGAATTCATTTACAAATATAGCCAAAAAGAGACAATGTTAAATTTTAACTTATCTTTCGGAAATCAACCCTGATCGGTTCCCAAACATGCAAATTCAAATGAATTATAATTACATATGATCAATGAATTTGCAAAGATGATAATGCATTAATGGTGCAATTTCCATGACTGCCGTTTTAACTAAAATCCATCAATACAGATTAATTACAGCAAGCTGGCCATAAGGTTAATAGAAAAGTTATAAACTGACTGATGTTGTTTCTGGTGTAAACAGTCTGTTAGGCCTAAACTACAGTCTCGATTGCTTAGATGAACCAGCCCCTAGGATTACAAATATAGCCACTACTTCGAGGAAATTTTACTGCTCTACTTTAATAACGTTATCACCAAACTGGCCATTTGAGAAAAGTGATTACAATTTGGACTTAAACTATCTCACTGTTGGCAAAAAAAAAAAGAAAAAAAAAAGGAAATTGTCGGCAGCAGCAGTAAGTGTTCTTTACCCCAACGGTTTTGCAAAGATGATGGTATTTTAGATTTTTATATTGATAGCATCATTTAATAAAACAGATTATGACTCCAAATCTATAGTAAGAATAATGCTGCCAGAATGGTAAATTTAAATGAACCAATATACACGGTTATCAAACATAACTATTATGTTAATAGAATTGGCCACAACCCTGATTTATTGCTAACAGGGCTATCTTCAAACAGTAAACCAGATCAATCGAAATTGAATCAATCACAATCCTAACCAACAAAACAACACTTTGAATCTTAATGTCCATTTTTGAAAATATCCGCTATGATGCTAATTCCAGCAATCTTATTTAAACTCTAATCCCTTTATACATTTTGCCAAGCAATTGTAAGGATGATTACAAATTTCTATTCATTTTGAATACATTAATTCCAGTCTACTATTTGTTTACAATAAGAAGTCTAATTCACAGTATATTAAATGGCTTCTTATGACAGTAAGAATGATAATAAGATCAATAGCCACGAATGGTTCAAGAGCGATCCAAACCCTAAACTAAATCAAGTTCCATGCGGCGGATGTGTCTAAACCAAACAAATGAACAAGATTATTATGTATAAGATGAATAATCGCTCAGCAATACTAGAAGCTGACTTGAAACAATCCAAACTAAACAAAACAAAAGGGCTAGAGCAAACAGAGAGATAAAAAAAACAGATCACCCAATAAAACAGACATGATCGTCAATGGTAGATAAATGACTTAAACAGAACGGATAACATAAGGAAAATGATTATGCACAGACTCGATCAGTACATATACATTACATTATTTAATTGCAGCGTGTCGAGCGTACCTATGCTAGTTAGACAATTGAGCGACCTCGTCGACACAGTAGCCAACGAGCACAGCAGCAGCAACGAGCAATCGCTTTCACTTCAAAATAGGAGCCCAGATTTCAGTTTGAGTACTCAGAAACTCTCTTCTATTAGAACTTTTTTTTTTTCTTTCAGGTCAACTTTTTTCTCACTGTTTTTCTATCTCTTTTTCTTTCAATCTTTTTTCAGACTTCGAACCCCCTTTTTCTCTGTAAACGACCTTCCCTTTATACCCCCAAACAACAAACCCCTTTTTTCTCTTTTTTTAGATTTTTTTTTTAGATTTTTCTGTTATTCCTTTTCTGTTAGGAAATTCCCCCACGCCAAAATCCCCTAACAGATTTTTATTCCCCTCTTGCATGTGACTCTTTCCTTAACAGAAAATCTGTTTCTAACTTTTTATGTTTCCCTTTTAACCCCCAAATGTTATATTTTGTTTGTTTAGCACCTATCCACTAAGGCTTTCTAGAAACTTCTGGGTATTTCTACCCATACTTGACCCATTTTAATCTTCTTCTAAATACCCACGGGTCGGACTGACCCGGCCCAAAATAAACACACCCCCCAAATTTGATTTTTCAGCCCAAAAAAAAATAAAAGCCTTTTCGGATCCAAACTTGTAAAGTCTGTTTGATTTGCCAGAGCCCAAACAAAGAAACCCAAGCGACGGACAAAGTTTTAAACTAAAAAAAAAATGGACAGAAAAGAGGGTAGAAAATGAACCGACACAAACGGACTAAAGAAGACCAAAAAAAATGAAAAAGGCAGAAAAGAATGAGATTACCTTGAACAAAGGTCTTCTAAAAACTCTAATTTTAAGTTAAAATTTACCTTAACCATGTGTTCTTGTTAAGAACACATGGCTAAAGTTTATTTTGAACTCAAAATTACTCGAAAAATCCGATCTTTGCGTGTTAGGGTTTTCTCGGATTTTGTCTGAAATCCGCCTGATTTTTATGGATTTTGGTGATATTGTGGTATTGATTGGAGTGGGGGAAGTGACAAGGATCCTTTTGTGTGTACTTTTGGCCGGATTTTGGACGGAAAACAACCATGGCTGTTCCTTGAAAGGGGGTTAGGATGAAGAAGATGAACTGAAAGAGGGGGGTCTGCTTGGGACGAAGGGGTTAGGGTTGTGGGGAGTTTAAGAACAGTTTTATATGGGGAGGGGATAGTTCCGAGCCGTTAGATCTTCTCAGATCAACGGCTCAGATCAAAAGGGCCAAGGGGTGTTTGGGCTGCCTGATTAAAACTGAACTATTGGGCCTGATTTTAATCTGGGCTAGTTTAATTCCAGCCCAGTCCGATTTTCTCTTCCTTTTTTAATTATGGTCCTTAATTAGTTATTTTAAACTCCCTTTTAATTTTAACAACTAGATTATTTAGTAGCTAAAATCTCAATTCACCTAAATGCAAAATTGTTCTAAATTATCTATTTATAAAAATTAAAATAACCCTTGAATCTAAGAATTGAAGATTGAAATTAAGAAAATTGTAAAATGGATCATTTTTTTATGATATTTCAATTTTGTAAAATAATTAATTACTAGTTTAGTCCTAAAATGTAAAATAAATCCTAAATGCAATGCATGATGTTTTTTGAGTATTTTGATGAATTAATTATTTACGATTAGATCTAATTTATTTGTAAAAAGGGCTAAATTAAAACTATTTTATGTACTTCGGGTACGGTAAAAATCACGTGCTCACAGCTGCCCCTCTTTGCTTTAAATCACGAAGAGCTTTCGGGTAAAGACAAGATGAGCAACTCTGCGAGATTTTTGCCTACCCGAAACTACATGAGAAGCATTTTGAAAAGAGTTTGACAGAACCTTGCTTCAAGGGTTGCCTGCATATCCTCGGCTAAAAAGGAATCAAGTCAGTGTAGTTCTAGATGTTTTGGTAGTTGGGACTACCATGAAGCTGTGATTTCGTTGCTGCTGCTGTTACTGCTGGCTGCGCTCCTTATTACACCAAGATGGAAAACGAAAAACTAAACTAGCTATGCCTATCAGCTATGATTTACAAGATTCCTATCTATAAATCTCTTGAAACTTGATCTTGAGTCTTAGCTGGTTTTCGAAGCAGACTTCGATCTGAATCTTAATGCTCATCACTGTAGGTGCTGGTTTTTCTTCAATTTTTGAATCGAGGCGAGACATGCGAGGCTTGTGACTTCAGTCCAATTTTGAATATGTCGCATCCTTGTTCATCGCATCATTTGAATTTACTTCCTTTCATTCTTTTCTTTTCTTTATTCTGGATTGAGGTTCATTCTCTGGGTCATCTCGGACCCTGTGCCTCAAGGAGAAACCTGTTCAGACACCAAATCAAACGAACAAAATTATCCTGCCCCAATTTCTATTGGGACGACTTTGTGAGTTATTTGTACCTAAAAGTCTAACAAGTAAAAGAAGGGTTGCCAGGTTATGCTGGAAACCGAACGAGTTATGCTAAAGAAAGTAAAGTTCTCGGGTTATGCCGAGGGTATTATCGACCTATTCTACTGGGGAAAAGAAAAAGAATTCCTAGGTTATGCC
>MCJB01051026.1:0-14600 GCA_002018475.1 Nicotiana obtusifolia
AAACTAATTTGATACTAAATAGCAATATGGTGAAAGCAATTGAAATATTATGATAAGAAGAAAGATAATGAAAATGACAGAATCTTCGTATGGACAGTGAATGTTGTATCAAACAACTAGAGAAATAATAATTTAAGTTGAGAGAATCTGATGCCTCCAATGGTTAACGAAATATGCCTCTTATAGGCCAAAATAAGAGTTCTAAATGTGGTAAATAACTAATTACAAGATAAATCCCCCAAAACACGGGATAGAATCTCCTTAAATCGTGGCATAACGGCTATGATGATTGAGATAATTACTCCTGGCGAAATATCCGGTGAGTGGCGAGATATGCGGTTCGAGGCCGGTCCTTAATCTCTTAGTATTCCTCGATCAGTTATATCGGTTTGTCTTGTCCCGGCTGCCCCAACTGTCGTACCCGACCTCTTGATCTCGGACCGAAAAAGTTCGGCCGCATGCTATCTCCGTTCTGACTTCCCTAGGTTATATTTGACCCGCTTGCACTTGGATGTAACCGACCCGATTTCATACAAATGTATCCGACCCAATACAATCATGAATCCTACTGGGGCAGATTTTTGACATGATCATCTGATATTTCTTGCTCCCTGCATTAGGCGAAACTCAAAACAAACAATAGTTAAAATAATTGAACAAATGCACGCCGTCAATCACTTATAATATAGATTCAACTGTGTGAAACGTGGTTATTCTCCTTCTAGAAGTAGGCGTGAGCTGCTTTTTATTAGATTTAAGTTCACGAATGTTCATACAATTGAGGATTTATTGCACAAAATTTCAAAAGTAGATGTTGTAAAATGAAAATATATCAAATGAGTATCAAGAATGTAAAATACATACAGGATCGAGCAATTTTAATGTATATTATGTCAAGAGGTAATAAGCATATATACTAACATAGAGCCCTAACTATAGAAAGAATCAAAAAGAAAATCCTAAAGATTTGTTGTGAATTTCTATAATTCTGCTATGTACATTACATAAGAGTATGTCTACATTCATTAAGTAACAGAATATGTCTACGTTCATTACGCAACACTCCCCTCAAGCTGGAGCATAGATATTGATCATACCCAGCTTGTTATGAAGATAATCAACTTGAATTCCATTCGACGCCTTTGTGAACAAATTAGTTGGTTGCTCTCCTGTCTTCACGTAGCCAGTGGAGATCAAGTTCTCCTAAATCTTTTCACGAATGAAATAGCAGTCAACCTCAATATGCTTAGTTCTTTTATGATATACCGGATTTGACGCAATATGGAGGGCAGTTTGATTGTCACACCAGAGTTTTGCTGGTATTGGATGCTCCAATTCAATTTCAGTCAAAAGATGATGTATCCACATAATTTCACACGTAAACTGTGACATAGCTCTGTACTCGGATTATGCACTGGATCGAGATACAACACTTTACTTCTTACTCCTCCACGATACCAGGTTCCCTCCAATAAAGACATAATACCCTGTAGTTGATCTTCTATCAATTTTGGACCTAGTCCAATCAGCATCTGCAAAACACTCAATACGAGTATGTCCGCGATTGCTATATAATATGCCTAGTCCAGGAGCTCCTTCAAGTAACATAAAATCTATTCCAAAACTACCCAATGTTTGACCGTTGGTGCATACATGAACTGGCTAACAACACTTATCGCAAAAGCAATATCTGGACGAGTCACAGTGAGGTAGTTTAATTTTCCAACTACCCTTTTTTTTTTGGCAAATACTAACCTCATGTATCTCTCTAAATTGTAAAAAGGATCGCCATCATCTGCCATAAGATGTACATCAGGAACCATTGGAGTACTGTAGGGTTTAGCTGCCAACTTTCAAGTTTCGACAAGCAAGTCAAGAATATACTTTCTCTGAGATAAAAGAATTTCCTTCTTGCTTCTATTTACTTCTACTCCCAAAAAATATTTCAACATGCCCAAGTCCTCTATATGAAACCTAGTATGCAGGAAAGACTTGAGGGAAGAGATCCCCGCATAGTCACTTCCTATGATAACAATGTCGTCATCATACACAACGAAGGGGGGGCCCTGTGTAAGGGCGGAGGGGAATGCCTACCCCTCTAAATTAGTCTTCCCTTCGTTTTCCCCATTGGCAAAGTCATAAGTTGTGGTGAATCCGTGTCGCTACTATAAAGTGCTTTCCATAGTTCAACAGAGAAAAGAGAGAAGAGCAGGCTGAAGATTCGCTAGCTCGGTAAAAACAATCAGACCTTTCTACCCATCAGCGCTGGAAACCGCTTTCATGCGTCTTGGTTGTTGGTGGAGAAGAAAACCCATCTGAAAACAAAGATTCTATTTTCAATAGTTTCAAAGACTTGAAGGAGCGTAGCCTTATTCAAAAGGAATTGATAAGAAGACTTTTCTCTCTCCGATTATGTTGGGCTGACTCCTTTTTTTAGGCAAGAAGACCACTAGTTGAATTATTTAAGACTAACTGAAAAAAGGGTACTACTCTTCTTCCTCCACTACAGTTGCCTGCGCGTAGGGTCGTCCCCCACTCCCGTCCCGGGGCGCTAAGGGGCTTTTGTTTTTGGAACAGACGGCAGCCTCGACCTGAGCGGAAGTGTGATGTGTTTGGAAACTCGAGATCGTAAGTGGATTCGAGTACCTAGTGCCAACTGCTGATTGCCGATAGAAGACTGAGTGATCACACTTGCTCATTTTCAGCCCAAACTCCTGAACTACTTCACTAAACTTGTCAAACCAAGCTCGAGGACTTTGCTTCAAGCCATACAAGGACTTCTTCAAATGACAGACTTTCTCCCACTCCCTCTGAGCAACAAAATCAGGTGGTTGCTCCATATACACTTCCTCGTGAAGGTTACCATGAAGGAACACATTCTTGATATCTAACAGATGTAAAGGCCAACTTTCGGAAGCAGCTAAAGAAATAAATAAGCGGACAGAAGTGAGTTTGGCAACCGGGGAGAAGGTGTCAAAATAATCCACCCCATAAGTTTGAGCATATCTTTTAGCCTTAAGTCTTGCCACGAAACCATCTGGATTACTTTAACTATGAAGACCCACTTACATCCCACAAGTTTTTTTCCTTTGGGTAAATCCACTAAATCCCATGTCTGGTTATCCTCTAAGGCATGTATTTCCTCAAGCATTGCATCAGACCATCCAAGATGGTTCAAAGCCTCCTTCATTGTTTTGGGTACCGAGATGGAGTCTGGAAGACTAGGCCGGTAACGATCTGATGACGAAGGAACTATTGCAGGACATGTCTCATTTGTCTCTCGCCTCTGCGAGTAAACTTGAATAATTGGCGGTCTTGCTAACACAGTTGGAGCAGGTGCTAAAGGTACACTAGTTGATTGGTGTTCAATAGAAAAACTAGGAGTTGGAGGAACATCGTCTAGTTGTTCTGTTAACAGAAGGGTAACCTGATATATTAGCCACTCGTCTTCCTCCCCCTGATTAGTAGAAAAGGGATGTGTATAGAAAAATGGTGTAATCTCTGATACATCAGTTAACACCAAATATTTTTCAAGTTCAGTAGAATAACATCGAAACCCCTTCTGAAGGCGAGAATAGCCCAAGAAAACACACTTCAATGCCTTGGGATCCAACTTGGTAACAGATGGTCTAACATCTCAAACATAACATGTGCATGCAAACACTTTAGGTTCCACCGGAGATAATGATTTGTTTGGGAAAAGAATACTATAAGGTACATTACCACCAACCACAGTAGATGGTATGCGATTAATCAGAAAACAAGTCGTAGAGACCGCATCATCCCATAATTGTTTAGGAACCTTCATTTGGAACAAAAGTATTCGAGCTATCTCAAGTAGATGCCTATTCTTCCTCTCAGCAACTCCATTATGAGAGGACGTATCAACACATGAAGACTGATGTAATATACCATGTTTTCTCATGTAGGAGTGAAATAACTCTAACATGTATTCTTTAGCATTATCACTCCTTAGAATACGCACCGAAGCATTGGATAGTGTTTTGACTTCAGCACAGAAGGCAGAAAAGTGAGTAAATACTTCAGAACGGCTCTTCGTAATATAAATCCAAGTCATTCGAGAAAAATCATCTACAAAAGTGATAAAATACTTATGCACAATTTTGGAAACAACAGGACATGGTCCCCAAACATCAGAATGAACTAACTCAAAAACTTATTCAACTCACTTATTTACCCTTGGACCTAATGAGATGCGATGGTGTTTTGCAAATCGACATTACTTACAATCCAATGAAAAAATATTCTGAAACTGAGGACAGAGATTCTTCAACAGAGATAGAGAGGGAAGTCCCAATTGATAATGTTCTTCAAAAGAAGACACGACACTGGAACATGCAACAGACCGTGGCTCCCATTCATCAAGAACATAGAGATCATCAGATAGATATCCTTTACCAATAACCTATTTCGTTGCAAGATCCAGAAACAAACAATGATTGGGGAAGAACGCGACACAACAATTAAGGTCTCTGGTGATTTTACTAACAGAAATCAAATTAAAGGCCAAGTTTGGTAGACTTAATACAGATGACAAGGTAAGAGAGGAAATTGGTTTAACAGTCCCAGATCCAATACTGTTACAAGTTGATCTATCAGCTACAATAACTGGAGAGGGTGCTTTGTATGATCGAAAGCTAGAAAAAATATTTGGATTACCTGTCATGTGATTTGTAGCACCTGAATCAATCACCCATTTATTTGAAGAGGTGAGAAGACATGTTTTATTTAACCCAGAAAAAGCAGTAACTGAAAAAGATTCCTTAATTGAATTATGATATTGAAGAAATTTTAGAAACACATCCGAAATCAAAATTGTTGGGCTAGGAGCTGTAGTATTATTTCCTCCCTGCTTACTATTTATGGTCATCTTTCCAAAAAATCCCCAAAGTATCAATATAAATGTCAGAAAAACCAATAAAGCCCAAATGCTCTCCATCAGAATAACACTATCCAAAGAAGAAGCGAAACCAATAGTGTAAGAATCAGTAACCAAGAATCACTAACCAACAAATTAATCTCAAAGCTAAAAAAAAAAAAAAAAAAGGGCCAAAGTTCCACACACAAAGTTGGTTCACTACTAAGGATCGAGCAATCACAGAAGGAAACAAAATTTAAACACAACAGAGAAAAGGTGACAAAACCTCGACACTATGAACCGAACCTGGGACGATCAGAGATTTTCCGGACCGAGGTTTGCTGAATAAAAAAACACCATAAGCTAGACGAAAATGTCAAGTCGATGCCGGAGAACCAAGCTGCACCTAATTCCGATAACCGACATGCCTCCATGCGCTACTTTTATAAACTGCATTGGAAATGCTTCGTCGGCGTGTGACATCCACTCGTGCCTACTCCGGCTGCCGGATTCTGGGGTTATGCAGATCTAGGGTAGAAGATCCTTGCTAAGTTGGTGGTAATAGTTAAACTTCAAGTTCCAAACCCTTCAAAAATATTCTGACCCAAACTGACAGTTTCAGTAAGTTCTCTATCTAACTTCGGTAAAGCTGGAGAACTCGCTCTGATACCATGTAAAATACATAGAGGATTGAGCAATTTCAATGTACATTATGTCAAGAGGTAACATGTATATATACTAGTACATAAAGCCCTAACTATAGAAAGAATCAAAAAGGAAATCCTATAGATTTGTTGTGAATTCCTATAATTCTGCTATGTACATTACATAAGAGTATGTCTACATTCATTAAGGGCATCTCCAACCCTCCCTCATTTCTCCAAAATCCAGTCTTTTTTGTCAAAATGTGGCTCCAATGCTCCTCTATTTTTGCCCCCAAAATGGGGATGAATAGTGTTACTCCAAATTTGGAGTGACACTATTCATCCTTACTTTACTATTACTTTTATTATTTAGCTCTTTTAATTTATCTCTTTATATATACCTAATTATGTTTATGTAATATCTTTATAATATTAATTTTACATCTTAACTTTGACGTATAATTTTGATAAATTAATTTTCGTGCATTTATTATTTTTATGTAAAATTGTAAATTAATTTTATTATAAGTTATTTTTTGTGTAAATTAATTTCATTTACGGGAGCATACTAAAGGTGGAAGTTGAATATTTATGTAATATTTAGTCTAAATTTGTATTAATTATCTTGTATCTCATTTATTTGAACTATCCGTTAATATATACAATCTATAATATTTGCTTACACTATATTATTTAAAATTTTATAGTATAAAATAATTTTATATTAAATTATATGTGATGAATATGCAAAAAAGAAAAAAAAAGATAAAATTTCTTTAATAGAAATAAAAAATAAAATTTAAATAAAAATAATAATATAATTTTGAAGAGAGATAATATAAAATGAAATATTCTGTCTTGGAGTAAAAAATGAAGTAATGATTGGAGTAACTTTACTCCATTTTGGAGAAGAAAATGGAGGCCAAAGTTGGAGATGACATAGGTAACAGTATATGTCTACGTTCCTTATGCAACAAAGAACAACTGCGATCTGCTTCCGATAGTGCAGATCCATTCTGTGATTTTGCAATAGATCATTGGCTCGATAATCGTTCGAAATTAACCTGCCTCTTTTTCAAGAAAAGAGAACATGTAGCTCGAAGAACTAGGCCAAAGAATATCAAGATATAGCAAGCAAACAAGCAACAAGGCCCTCCCCTTAGAACAGACTAACAGACTCTAAAGACAAACCATAAGCTCTCTCCTTAGCTTGCACTGCTATGTCAACCAAAGTTGAAGAAGAAATTGAGAAGTAATGAATATTTGGATAACATTTCTCCCAAAATTAGTACAGGGTTAACAATGATCCGATGGCTACTCGAATTGCCAACATCTAGATAAAAATAAACAAATAAACACCTCCTGAACACTAGCTTTGGGCGCAAAATAGCAAAATGTTGATCAACCTATTGCAACACTTTGAAACGCGATGCCTTGCCAAATGCCACCTAATAGTCAGCTTGTTCTTCAGGTAAAAGTTGGAACATAAACTATTCTAAAGATGCCAATGTCAGACATTCGTGATGTATCTATTAAAGAAAAGCACATCTCAATTCAATCCCAACCATTAAAATGCTTATTCAGAATCGCTTTAACAGTATTATTCATTAATACTCCTAAAGTCCGAAAAAAGGGAAATGCTCTTCTTCCAAGTTCCATTCCTCGTTCTTGGTTAGAGAGGTTAGCGTCATCATAATCTCTGAAAGCTAAAGACTTACTCCGTTGAATCCAGAAGATCCTCAATAAGATCATCAGTCACTGAGAATGTGCGAAATGGAACTACCTGAATGATTCGTTTAAGCTATGATTAGTCGACAAGTAATGTGTATAAAGTCACCAAGTAACTTAGAGCTGCAAATTATAAGCTGGTCCAACTCATTACTTGATCACTGCTTGTACCAGCACCTAATGAAATTTTTGTCCGCTTTGTGCTGTGCTCCCTGCTAGAGTTTCCTTCTTCGATATCTTCATCAACAAAGTTTTGATCCATCACCTCTGAAATAATACACGAATATTAATGACTTGATAGATAAATCAATTATCACACGTGCTGTTTGAACATCTCAAGTTACCTGTAACATAATCTTTATGGGACGAACCAAATTCTGATTCAGGAGATTGATTCTGTTTCACTAAGGTAGTGTTCCCCTGGCGATTTGAATTTACTCTCATTTGATGTGTGCCTGGAGATTTGTAATGTTTAATCCAGGGGCTTGCTAATATGGTACCAGATTCATTTGTTTTATTTAGCTGAGGCTCGTCTTTACCAAAGTCAATTTTGGTCCAACAACCATCTTGAAACACCTTATACTGATATATCAGAAAAGAGGCATAAACGAAATGGATAAGATTAGATTCTGAGAGTAGAAGAAGAAGCTAAAAATGAAACAGCTAATTAAATAGAATTGACACTTAATTGAATCGAACCTGGCCTAAAGGAATGGCATGCTTTTGCCTTGAGGATTTAGACTTTGACAAGTCATTTTGGGAAGGCCAACCAACTAAGTCTAATGAACCATATAATTGGTCGACAAAGGACGCTTCCATTGACTTGAGATACGAACTATGCTTCTCATCCGTCCATTCTACGGTCTTTGGTCGAGGATGCTGAGACTCCTGAGATGAGAAACAAAATTCTTAATGAATCAGATTTTCCAGCCCAATTGTGCTTGTTAACTTTGTACATTCTTCTACTACCAAACATACTTAATTATTTTCCTTGGAAACAAATTGGAAAAGTTGGAGAGCGAAGGAGGGGGCGTGTATGTCCTTATTTTGAACTTTCAAGAATGATCATGCAATTAGAACTAAAGGCATATATAACATGATAATGAGGGCTGAGGCAAATTGGAAAAGCATATATACTCAACATTATTTCAACTACAACAACAACCACCCAATGAAATCCCACAATTGGGGTCCGGGAAGAATAATGTGTACGCAGGCCTTAACCCTATCCTGGGAAGGTAGAGAGGTTGTTTCCGCTAGACTCTTGGCTTATTAACATTATTTCAACTCATTCACACATTATAAGTGCACAATTAGTATATAATAATATCATCAACTGAAAAAAAACAAGGTAATCACACAAGAAAGGCAGGTAGTAGGTAGATTCAGTTTACTTCACATTTCTTAGGCCAGATTCTTTTGTATTTAGTACTCATTCCTCAATTTAACATGCTTGTATTAAGCGTACTAAATTAATTTTTTACAATTTAGCTACTGTCTCCATTCAACAATTTGATTTGAACTTGATGCAAAATCATGCTTTTATCTAGCCTTACTACAGATATATCAATTCATTAAAAAGATAAAAACACTGACTATCCCTAATAATAATGGATAGAATGAGAAAAAACAAGTAAAAATTCATTTTACTGTCTCTGACTCTAGAAAATGATCTAATTACTAACTACACAAACCCTTGAACCAATAATAATGAATATCAACTCACCAGATTAAACAAAATATATACAGTTCATAAAAAACAGAAAACCTACGTATAATAATCACATAAATAAAAACCCAAATTAAAGTTCTTTGAGCTTAGATCAAACAGAAGATATACCTCCATAGCCAAAATATCTTCACGTTCATCCATCTTTCTTGAAATCTTATGACTCATATCTTTTCTTGAAGTTTCCATTATCTGATATTTTAGGACAAAAAAAAGAACCTATACCTTAAGCTTTACTAGAGAATTTATTACAGAAAAAAATAGAGTTAGTATTTATATTGTGAATGAAATGAAATGAGAGGAAAAAAAGAGAGGAACTTTTGGTACAAAAAAGAGAGGCTCAGCTGTCACCACTTTTTCCATGTGTCAAAGAGAACACGTCAACTAAAGTATTCCAGAGACGGTCCATCAGATATTTTTGAAAGTACAAAAAATATCAACAGGGTATACATCAACCAGAAAATATCTTTTGTCTTTATTCAATTCCTGGAGTTATTCTCAACTGCCCATACCATACTAGGCAGCATGTTCTATCAGTTAAACGACGTAGTTTTACGTTTATCTCTTGACCATGTGATTCCTTCTGTCTTATTTGGTATTTGTAAGTCTATGCACCATATGCATATCAACATCTCTTTATCCTTGAGGGGTCGTATTAAGCAAAATAATCCCCGTATAAAATTTTAATCCGTCCAATACCAATTTGGTTGGTCAATTCAATTTACTCCTACCTAATACATGGATTAGTTATACCTCATATGAGGGATTAACTAATACCAAGGAAAGGAAGGGATTACTAATCCCTGGATTAGCTATACATGGATAAGACTTAAAATTACTAAATCCAGACTTATACATTGCATAATTAATTTTTAATACAATGAAGCAAACACTTGATAAAAAATAATCCCAGCACTACAATCCCTGCATTACTTGTGTTCGTACCAAACGACCCCTGAATGCATAACTGCTTGAAGAGTCTCTTTCCCTAATCTCATAGCCCTTCATTGTTCGTAAAAAAATAAAATAATAATAATCAGATTTATAACTTATAACTAAAAAAAGTCACAGCTTCAGAAGTACTTTTTTTATGTAAAGACTTTTAAAATTTGAACAAAAATACCTTTAAAAATCAGAAAATATTTCAGCATAATATATTGGAGTTCAAATTCTTTTACATATGAACTTCCAGCATAATGTGTCGGAATTTCATAATGCGCTGGAATTCCAACATAATATGCAACAAGTTTATATGCAGGAGCTTCATAATCCAGCATATTATGCTGAAACTTTCCGTGTGTTGGAGTTCCAACATAATATGCTGGAAGTTTATACGCAGAAGCTCCATAATCTCACATATTATGCTGGAACTTTTCGTGTTTCAGCAAAATAGTGACTATTTTTTAATGACTTTACTGTAGAATAATTATTTTTGGTAGAACAATAATTTCATTCCACTAGATGTGTTTATATAATAATTACAAAGGGGAGATAACATAAAATATAAAGAACTCTACTCTAAGTACATAACATAAAATATAAAGAACTCTACTCTAAGTAGACATCTAGTCTATACGCCCCCTCAAGCTGGACGGCGGTAGGTAAGTCCAAGCTTGGACCGAAGAAGCAAAAACGGAGCACGAGAGAGCGGCTTCGTCAGAGCATCAGCCAACTAATCAGCTGCAGAAACATGAGTCACACGTAGAATACCACGCTGAACCTGTTCCCGAATAAAGTGAAAATCCAGGGCAATATGCTTCATCCGAGAGTGAAAAACAGGATTAGAACACAAGTACGTAGCACCCACGTTATCATAGTATATAACAGGACAAGCAGGGAGAAACACCCGAAGCTCAGTCAACAGAGAACACAACCAGCGGAGCTCTGCAGCAGTGGAGGCAACAGATCGGTACTCGACCTCGGTGGAAGAGCGAGCAATAGTGTGCTGCTTCCGAGAGGCCCAAGAGATGAGGGAGCCACCAAAATAGACCACATATGCACTCGTAGAGGTATAATCATCCTTGTTGCCGGACTAGTCAGAATCAGAGAAGGCATACAAGGACGACTGAGAAACACGACGAAGAAGTAAACCAAGGTCAATAGTACCACAAAGGTAACGGAGCAGGCGTTTCGCCACGGCCCAATGAGCAGTAGTCGGCTTATGCATGAACTGAGATAACTTGTTCACGGCATAAGCAATGTCAAGACGAGTGAGGGCCAAATACTGCAGACTACCCACAACAGTCCGATACTCAGTCGGGTTATCCAGGGCTGTGCCATCTAGGAGAGACAACGGCTGATCAGTGGCTAGCGGAGTAAGTACCGGCTTGGAATCAGCCATATGAGTCTGATGCAGAAGATCAAGCATGTACTTCCGCTGAGATAGTAGGAGACCATCACGGTGTGGTAGAACCTCAACTCCAAGAAAATAGGACAGAGTACCCAGGTCCTTGATAGAGAAACGACGTGCCAACTCAGCTAGAAAACGATCAACTGTACCCGGATCAGACCCAGTAACCACTATATCATCAACATAAACCACCACAAACTCAGAGACACCAGTCCGGTCGAAGAGAAACAACGAGGTATCAGCCCTGGAATTCCGAAACCCCTGTGCCAACAAAAACTGTCTCAACTCTGAATACCAAGCCCTGGGAACCTGCTTAAGGCCATAGATAGCCTTATGCAGCTTACACACATAGTGCGGATTATCATTGTCAACAAATCCCTGAGGTTGAGCCATGTACACATCCTCATAAAGACGACCCTGTAGAAATGCATTGTTGACATCCAACTGCCTGAGAGACCAGCCTCGAGAGACTGCCAAGGTAAGAACCAAGCGAATGGTGGCTGGCTTAACAACCGGACTAAAAGTCTCCTGATAGTCAATACCAGGGCGCTGATGAAAGCCCTTGGCAACTAACCTAGCCTTATACCGATCAACACTGCCATCAGAAAGATACTTAGTCCGGTAAACCCACTTGCAGCCGACTAAGTTCTAAATACCATCAGGAGGGACCAACTCCCATGTACCATTGCGCACAAGTGCCTCAAACTCTTCGAACATGGCAGCCCGCCATTTCGGATCCTTCAAGGCTTGAGTGGCAGTAGAAGGCTCAAGAGAAGGATGAAGCTGAGCTGTGAGGGAGAGTTTTTGGATAGGCTTGCGGATATTGTTTTTGGAACAGGTGGTCATAGGATGGGTGGAAAGAGAAGATGGTGGTGGTGGTGGTGGCGGAGGTGGAGACTGTGGCGGGGTGGATGCTGGGGAAGAAGAGGCGGTGGATGGGGGAGACTGAACCGGAGAGGTAATAGTCTGAGAAACAACAGGAGGAAGAACATAGTGCGAGGGGCACCATGTGTCAGCAGTAGAGGGCGTAGGTCGTGGTATAGTGGACATGAGAGAGGAGTAAGGGAAGACCGACTCATCAAACTGTACATGACGGGAGACATAAAGTCTGGAGGTAGTGGGGTCAAGGCAAAGATATGCACTCTGGGTTTTTGAATAGCCCAAAAAGACACAAGGGATAGAGCGTGGATCCAACTTGTGAGCGGAGTAGGGACAAAGCCAGGGATAGCATAAACACCCGAAAACACGGAGCCTGGAGTAGTTAGCGACTGGTGGAAAAGACAGGTGAACGGAGAAGACATATGTAGAGTAGGAGTTGGAAGGTGGTTTATGAGGTACACAGCGGTCTCAAAAGCATAAGGCCAAAAAGATAAGGGTAAGGAAGCATGGAAGAGAAGAGCAAGTCCAGTTTCGACAATGTGTCGATGGCGGCGCTCACTGAAACCATTATGTTCGGGTGTGTGGGGAGGGGTAGTAAGATGGGTAATGCCAGAGGTGGCAAGGTGAGAGGACAAGGCAAGATACTCGCCCCCATTATCTGAGTAAAGGCACTTAATTTTAAGTTGAAAATAATTTTCAACCAGTGCTTGAAACGTAACAAAAATGGATCACACATCAGACTTATGCCGCATCGGATACAGCCACATATAATGAGTAAAATGGTCAACAAACAGCACATAATAACGAAAATTTTCACTAGATGAAACAGGAGATGTCCATACATAAGAGAAAATATACTCTAACGGTCTAGTGGAAATAATGGAAGAATCATAAAAAGGTAACTTATGACTTTTGCTGCAACTATAGGCAGTGCAACTATTATTAAGTGCGAAACTAGAATAAGGCAATTGATAATGCGATAAAATGTGACGAGAGATGGCAGATGCGAGATGACCAAGGCGAGAATGCCAGACAGTGTGGGGAGGATGAGCATCCGAGAAGTAAACGCAGGCAGAGGGGCTAGATGAGGGCCACACATAGGTGCCGTCTCTAGTGCATCCCGCCAGAAGGTGAGTCCCCGAACTACGATCCTTTACAACAAAAACAAAGGAAGTAAATTCAACTGCCACATCATTAGACTTACATAACTGGAAGACGGAAAGCAAGTTTTTTTTCATATTAGGAACATATTATACGTTATGTAAATGAAGAGAACGATGTGAAGTAGGAAGAGTGGTCGAACCAGTATGAGTGATAGGAAGCGCGCTCCCATCTCCAATGTAGACAGAGTCAGTGTGCGGAAAAGGTTGGTGGAGGGAAAGGTTTGCTAGGTCGGTGGAGATATGGTGCGTGGCACCACTGTCAGAAGCCATGAAGGACCCGGTGCGGGAACAGAACTGCCATATATCGAACCTTGTACATGAAAAGCCTGAAAACCGGCCTCAGGTGGAGGCATATAGGAGGACCCATCGGCAGCTGAAGAATAACCAGAATATGGAGCATAACCAGCAGGCATGGAAGCAGCATAGTGGGCAGCCGGCTGTGGGAACGACTGCCAAGGCGGAGGCTTCCATGGACGTGGTGCAGGCTGGCGGGGAGATGCGACAGGAGGCGCTGCAGGAGGTGCTGGAGGCAGGGGGCGAGGGGCAGCAGGGTGAGGTGGGAGGTGCTGGAGCATCCATCCATGAGTAGGACAATCCCGCAGCGGGTGTCCTTGGATGCCGCAAGCCTGGCAGCAGTCACGGTACGGCTTCCGGTGCCTGCGAGAGCCCGAGGAGGAGGCAGCAACTGGCGGGGCTGATTGGGCAGGTATGGCCTAGGGAAGTGCTGGAGCAGCTGCCACTAATGCCGAGATAGGGTGAGACAAAAACGTCAAGGACCCCAACGGCTTAAGTTTCAACTCTTCATGTAACAACTTTTCTTACAAAGCATCAACAATAATAGGTGTATCTCGGGCATTTACAGAATCCACAACATGTTTGTAAATAGGATCCAAACCATCCAAGATTTTATCAAGTAAATCTTCCAAATCAAAAGGCTTTCCCAATAACGATAATTCATCATTGATTGTACGAATTGCATGAAAATATTGTGTGATTGAGGATGTGCCTTGAACAGTATTTTTGAGACGAGCATGAACCTCTTTGATGTCACTTCGAGAAGGAGCGGCATACGTGGTCTCCAAGATGTCGTATGCCGCCTTCGAGGTGGTCGCCGGATTCACCAAGGAGGTGACTTCTTCCGCCAGGCTTCCAAGAATGAAAGATAGTAACAACTTGTCTTGGCGGTACCAGGAGAGAAAAGCCGAATTGGGGGTGGAGGACCCGGAAC
>MCJB01051026.1:15046-45741 GCA_002018475.1 Nicotiana obtusifolia
GGGGGAACGGCGGCGTCAGCCATTGAAAAGGAGAAGAAGACAGCGGCGACGCTAGGTGGAGGGGGGGCGACAGCGCTAGGTTTAGGGGTATGTATGCCCTAGGATCAAGGCTCATAATGATACCATGTAGAATAATTATTTTTGGTAGAATAATAATTTTATTCCACTAGATGTGTTTATATAATAATTACAAAGGGGAGATAACATAAAATATAAAGAACTCTACTCTAAGTACATAACATAAAATATAAAGAACTCTACTCTAAGTAGACATCTAGTCTATAGTCACGAGATTGGTAGGTGGAAACTTCTTTAGCAATTCAAACGGGGAAATGTTCAATAATCATTCTTAGCCTGTTATTTAAAAATTAGTTAGTATTTTATTTGTCTTGAAAAATTGAATTAAAAAATATGAATTTCATGATAATTTACTATATTTTTATCTCAAAAAATTAAATTAAAAATTAATATTCAAAACATAATGATTAATTTTTAAATAACAACCTTTTAGAACGAATACCCGATGTCATTCCTACATTCCAAATTCGTATTTTAGGAGGCTGCTGGATCCTTGGGCTTCAATGCAGTATTTAGCCCAATCAAATATGTCAAAAATAGGATTTTTGTTACATGCTCTATTTCTGCTTTTTAATATAATTGTACTTAGGACATAATGGATATATTAACCTATTAACTATACGAATAAAGAATTAAAATTTTATTTTTTCCTTTATTAACGATATCATTGTAAAAAAAGTGAAAATACAGAGAACGACATGAAAAGTTTAGTGAATGAAGATTTATGGTTAAAACATACTCGTAACATACGTGGTGCAAACATTGAATGCGAATAAATTTTTTATCGCAAACTTATTTTATTGTCATTACTAGTAAAAATCAATTTCTAGCTTTCACATCATAACCATTCAATTTAGTTCAACTACCAAAGGCCCCAAAAAGCAATTGACCTTTGAACTCAACGAATGGCCATCTCTATCCTTTTTCAGAATGTAATCAAATAGTGTAGATAATAATCTGGATTAGCTGATGCTGTCCACTAATTACAAAATGTAATTACAGCCATGGCTGTATTTAACATCATTAGTGATTAATCAATGGATTAGAGATCTCATTTAAACAGGTTTAGTCCATTATTGGACATTGATATCTTTTCAAATATATTTTAGAAATGCACTTGTTGATTTTTCATAAAACTCTTTCTTCCTTATTAAAATAAGAACTTTTTGAACCTGAAAAGTTCGGTTTTTTTACATAATAGATAACGCCTAATAGTTAATATTAAAATAATATAATTTATTTGTATTATTAGTCAGCCATGGTACAAAACTGAAGGACTTCAAAATAATAAAATAATATTATTGCAGCTTAAATTTCCCATAATTTAATTGATTGTCTCTGGGCTCAATCATATATTTGAAATCCAAACACTTTCCAAAACTTTTTTCTTTTGAATCGGCGGCCCACCTCTTTTGGGCTGAATTCTTTTATTTGGAATTTTCAAATTTTGCAGGTAGCTTCTAGAACTAACCCAAATAGCAGCCCATCCAACCACTTAAACTAAAAATAATCGCAGGATATATAATATATGTATAATCTATATTATATTAAAAGCACGAAGATTCTTAGCGAAATATCGTTCGCCTTTTTTACTTTTTAAAAATAGAGTTCATGCTAGAAAAAATAGTCATTTAATTATTTTCTTAATATTTAGGCTTTTAAATTAACTAAAACTTTGCTTATTAAATCTTTCCTTATTTGAAATATTATCTAGGACTTTAAAGTTAACTAAATTTACCTTTTATATATTTGAACAGATAGCTAATTGGAGAAGATGAAAAATCTTCTTAGACAATAATAGACTGATTTTAATAAGAGAAAATGACTTAGATTTCAACCATAAATAATCATTAACGTTTAAGACCTTTTCCATTGTTTCTAATCCTTTTGTTCATTTACAAACGAAAGGCCATATTTTTTACTTGCAAGTAAGTTGCAACAAACTAATTAACATATTAATTAAAAATGCGATTAGATTTCATATTTTGAATACATGAATTAATAATAATATTTAATAAAATAATTAGATGAGATTCAACCAATAACATTTATGAATCTAATAAAATAATAATAAAAATATAATCACAAATTTTATTTTGTACACTACGAGTTCTGTTTTTAACCTCAAAACATTTTAAAATTTGTATGCAGTTAATTAACAAGTTATAATAACAATTTTTTTTAGCTACAAGCTGCGTAACGAGTGAAAAGGGATATATGTGCAAAATATATTTTCAAAAATCTATCTATTTACACTATTATAAAAGCCTGAAACTCTAACACGTTATAATTTTCACAAAATTTTTTGTCAAACTCTAAACCCTATGTCAGTTAGGTGATCCTGTTTGCATTTTCAACGATGAACTTACGAAAGTTTGTTTTCCAACATCAGAACTCGTAAATCTTCAAGAATTATGCGTTTTTACTAAAACTAAAAAAAAGAGTATTAGAAAAGGAAGCGTGATAATTTTCGAAATTGAAGTAATAAAATTATAAAACTTGAACAAAATTAAAGTCGAATATATTGATTGAGATGATTGAGGACTTTCATGGGTAGACTTTCTTCCCAAATTATTGAGTTAGCTAATTAAGATCAATAATCATTATTTTAGGAACTTATACCTTTTCTTTTAACTTGTATTTATAATTAACTCAAATATATTTTTAAAATAATATTTATGTAAGTGTTAAAAAATTATACTTATTGAGACGAGGTACACGCGCAAAACACGTATCCTAATACTAGTCAACACAATAATTGCATATTACTATTTTTGTATATTTTATGTTTATATAATGGTAATATTTTACTTTTATTTCAAGCTAGCATTTAGATCTTGGACACATTGTTATGTGCACGTACCATCCCATTTTTGGATTCTCCTAAATCAGAGCTTCGTATCTAGAGAATATCATACACTTAACTGATACAATGTACTCCCATTGCAACTACTTGCACTTCTTTATTTTTTTTTATATATATGTGGCCAGGAAGAAATGATAATGGAGAGGCACCACTAAAAATTATAGTGGGATGAATAAAATTTCTCTATTCTTATTTAAAGATCTCAATTTTGCTTACTTGGTATGAAAAATATTATAATTCGAAATACTATTAAATGAGTCTTACAATGTAAATTTAGATTAATCAGGACCGACTCACTACTAAGAGTTGTCGTAGGACAGATAAAGACTCTCAATTCTCTCTAACTAGAGAGTCTCAAGTTTGACTTTCGGAATTGAAAAAATTCTAGCACATGTACTTCTCATTTTAATTGACCTTACGTGATGTGAATTCTAATTAGTCAAGACCCTTACTAAAGCAGATAAAAAACACTGCATACTTAACCGATAAAAGAAGAAGAAAAATGTAGCAGGACTCGAGTCAACGAACTAAGCCTTTGATATTAAGAGTCAAGGATCCAGATCAATAACCATAATAACTCTCCTCACTCTTTGTTCTTGACTTTAATTAGTACATTAACCCTTCAAAAAATCAATTAGAAAAATTTGTGGCATAGAAAACGCGATTATGGAGTTGTTGATATAATAATATTAATTCAGAATGTTTCGAAGTGCATTCGTACAATTAACCTTTAGCCTCAAGCAATTCCCCAAGTGTCAGTCTCCTTTTACTATATTAAGATTTTTCGGACAATCTTATAAAATTATTCAACTAATAGATATGCAGTTTTGATTAAATTTTATATAATCTTCAAATGGAAGACTGTGTAACGTAAAATTTCATGAGGTGTCCTATTTGGTCACTCTCATTATATATATATATATATTAAAAAGTTTAACAGATACCCATTCTGTTTTCATCTTCTTCTTCGTTATTATTTTCTTCTTTTCCGTATTCATATCACATATATCCAAGAGCTTTGTTCCTGCTTCTCTGTATTCATGTCTTATATATCCAAGAGTCGTTTGTTAAATTTATTGTGGTTTTTACAATTTGATGTTGAGGTTGTCTTTTATGATATTTAAGAGTTATATTTTAAATTTGAACTCGTTTGGAGTAAATTTGGGTGTTGAATCATGTATTGGATTGTTGAAATTCGAAGAAGAAGTTTATGGTTCACGAGTTAAGATTCGATTCTGAAGTTGCAATGAAGATATAGAACTACTTAAGATTCATATTCTCTGAAACTGCATTTGAAATGTAGAAGAACTTAAGATTTGATTTCTGAAGTTGCATTGAAAAGATAAAACTACTTAAGATTCAAATTTTCTGAAGTTGCATTTGAAGGATCGAAGAACTTAAGAATTGATTTCTTAAGTTGTATTGAATAAGTAAAACTACTTAAGATCCGATTTTTCTAAAGTTGCATTTGAAAGATAGAAGAACTTCATATTTGATTTCTGTAATTGCGTTGAAGAGATAGAAGAACTTCAAATCCCGACAGATAAAATCCCAAAAAATTGTGCAGTGTAGATGTAATTCAATGACGAACCCAAAAGTGGATATTTGTGAAAATATTATTATTATTCAGTGATCCGAATCAATTACCATGCAAGTAGTCTTTATTATTTTTGGATTTAAATCGCATATGGAGTCTTTCAGAAAACAAATATGTTGGCATCACCATGCTGCCAACTACCATGGCAATTGATTTCCGTTGTATGTATCTGTTGTTCACCAAAGAGCATGCGTGCAAGCTATTGAATTTTCGAACCTTGAATAATGCTAATTCATTTATGCTGGTGGACTTGAAGTGCCACGTACAATTATCACCAACACATACGAGGCAATAGCTACAGAATAAAAACAATTCAAAAAATGTTATGAAAATTGTAGCTACAAAATACGAGGCTGTTTATGCACAAAAACTTATCTTAAACAATTTATATACAATTTATATATAAAAAAATTATAACTTATCCACAATATGAATTTGACAAATAAAATGTTCATACCTTCTTGCACTAGACTTTTTCACCCTAAATTGAAACTTATTCATTACTGTGCTTCATTGCACTGACAATTGTTTGCTTGTCTTGGTAAACTTGGCCAACTTCAATTACATTTGGCGTATGTTCTGTTATGGTGATACTTTCATATTCCACAATTGCAGAAGATGTTGGCCTATCAATCAACTTCACTGAACCTGATACTTTTCCAATTGTGTTACAATTGCTTGACAATTGTACCACGTTAGACATACGATAATTAGATGAACTTGCACTCAATTAAAAGTATCTATAATTCAGACCTTTGTATATTTATGTGTTCAGTATTTGACAAAATACTTGAAGACACATAACAGTTGAACTACATTTTGTAATGTAATATTATTGTAGATAAGTTGGAATAAAATTGTAGAATACGTGAAATTGACAAAACATCAGCATTGAAAAACAGAGCAAACTTGCAATTGTGCTCGAATTAGAGATACTGCATTCAAATCGAAATCATGCACTGTTATACACAGCGGATACATTCTTAAGTTTTTATTTTCCTTTTTTGTCTCCATATATACTCGAACTCCCATATTGTTCCGAATTTCCATTGGAGGACAACGTTCATTGACAGTGTACTTGATTTCGATAATTTTTGCGGAGGTATCGATCATTAGATGCTTTGCAATTGCAGATTCAATTGACTATAATTTGAATCTTCATTGACTACAATTCCATCAACATTAAAATCTTTGTATCTCCCAACGCTATCCCAGTGACCATTTAGCTGAAGCATAATCGCTAATTTATACATTATGTCGCGAAATTCAATACAATTGTAGCTAATTGTTTGCAAATTTTTTTTCAAAACTTTCGTTTATGGAAAACCAGAGGAAATAGAGAAAACTAGAGAATAGAACTTGATTATGGTGCGATGATAATCAGAGAAAATCAGCGTAATAGCAGGATTCTACAAATACATTGGCATGATTAAAATGCGATGGTTGCGTCCGTAAAATCTCTGAAGAAATATACGAGATCCCAAAATCTCGCGTCTAAATAAGGAAGAATACCGCAGAAAGAATTTTAGTTTAAACACATGTATATATTTTATAGCTAAAACTTATTTAGGTCGAATAAATAATTAAACATGAATATTTTTAATACTAAAATTTCAAATAGTGTATAGGAACGAAAAAATCCCAAAAATCAGTTAGAAAAATTTGTGGCCCAGAAAAACGCAATTATGGAGTTTTTGATATAATAATATTAATTCAGGATGTTTCAAAGTGCAGCCTCAAGCAATTCCCAAAGTGTCGCAGTCTCCTTTTACTACATTAAGATTTTTCGGACAATCTTATTAAATTATTCACCTAATAGATATGCCGTTTTGATTAAATTTTATATAATCTTCAAATGGAAGATTGTGTAACTTGTAACGTAAAAATTTCATCAGGCGTACTATTTGGTCACTCTAATTTTAATTTATATATATACTAAAAAATTTGACTGATACCTACTCTTTTCTCTTCTTCTTCGTTACTGCTTTCTTTTTCTCTGTATTCACATCACATATATCCAAGAGCTTTGTTGTTGCTTCTCTGTATCCATGTCCTACGTATTCAAGAGTCGTTTGTTAGATTTATTGTGGTTTTGACAATTTGATGTTGATGTTTGTATTTTACGATATTTAAGAGTTATATTTTAAATTTGAACTCGTTTGGAGTAGATTTGAGTGTTGAATCATGTATTGGATTATTGAAATTTGAAGAATAAGTTTATATTTCAGGACTTAAGATTCGATTCTGAAGTTGCAATGAAGATATAGAATACTTAAGATTCGTATATTCTGAAGCTGCATTTGAAAGGTATTAAGATTTAATTTCTGAAGTTAAATTGAAAAGATAAAACTACTTAATATTCGAATTTTCTAAAGTTGCATTTGAAAAATCGAAGAACTTAAGAATTGATTTCTTAAGTTGTATCAAAGAAATAAAACTACTTAAGATCCGATTTTTCTGAAGTTTTTTAAAAGGTAGAAGAACTTCATATTTGATTTCTGAAATTGCGTTGAAGAGATAGAAGAACTTCAGATCCCGACGGATAAATTCAGAAAAATTATGCGATGTAGATGTAATTCAATGATGAACCCAAAAATAAATATTTGTGAAAATATTATTATTATTCAGGGATCGGAATCATTTACCATGCAAATAGTCATCGTTATTTTTGGGTTTAATTCGCATATGGAGTCTTTGAGAAAACAATTCAGAAAATTTGTGGTCTACAAAACACGATTATGAAGCAGTTAAGAATTCACGTTGCTTTTGTACAAATAACGTTAGCCTCAAGCAACCTAACAATGTTTCTTATTTCAGACAAGCTGGTTTAAATTATTCACCTAATTCATGGGGTGTAAGATTTAAATTAACCTATGATGTACAATATCTAAATAATTCTTTAGAGATTATGTGTAGAATGTTTAGGACCTCTAGGCCAGTGGACGGCTTAAGACAGGCATCAGATGCGTTCCACGTGTTCAAACTGCACTTCATTTGCTTTATTAATAAGGAATTATTGAGGTAAATCTTTTCTGTTAGCAGGCTTACTGAAAAAGACGTAGCATGTTTCAATTGCAAAAAAATGCTCAAATATGACATTTTTTGAGGTGGTCCATAACTTTGTTTATTTATTTGTCTTATGAGCAGAATTTTAAGGTGAAAGGTTAAAAGTATTGTCCATAACTCAAACGAGGGACAAGACTTATAAATTTAAAGTTCAAAATCATCTACTTTAAAGGCTACATGTGTTTACTCTAATTTAAGAGGTCTTTCCACAATAAGAATTATATTTTAATCGTAAGTTATATTTAACATAAAACTAATCAATTTATTGATAAATTTTCACGATACAAAATATGTCGAGAGATTTTTATGAATTATTTTTATGTTGATATATGTTACTTTTTTTGCGCAGTTGATTGACTTGTAAACTTAAACAATATTAGTATTCATGAAAAGAAAAGAGATAATGAAAAACACTCACGAGATTGGAAGGCGGAAACTTCCTCGAAAAACTGTATATTTTCATTGTTTAGCTCCTCCAATAAATAATACCCAGTAAATATATATCTTTTGTATAATATATATTTTATATATTTTTCGACTAAAAAATATAATTAGTTTGGGCTGACCGATTAATTTTGTATTTTGCCCAACTTCCTTAGCAGTTCAAATGGGGTACTTTAGAATACCCATTTGAAAAAGTTCGTTTTATTAGATAATGAATACACGGTTAATTGTTATTAATAATATAAATTAAAAGTATGATTATTATTAGCCACCCGTGGTACAAACTGAAGCACATAAAAATAATAATAAAAATATTATTGCAGAGCATAAGCTTTTAGTGGTTTAGATTTCCCTCAATTCAAATCAAGATTTGAAATGGGAATTTTATCGGATGAGCGAGACATCCAAACACTTCCCAAACAATTTTTATTTATTTATTTATTTATTTATTTTTTTGTGATTTTCAAATTTTTAGTGTATTTCTTTGGGCTGAACTATTTTATTTGGATTCAAATTTTAATTGTACGCCGCTTCGGGAGAAATTCAAAAATGGTCAGATTTACAAGTGATAACTGAAAAATAGCCACAGTTTCAAAAGTAATTGAAATTTAGCCCCTTTTCACGTAAAAATAAATTTGAACAAAAACGCTGTTCAAAATTCGGAAAATATTCTAGCATAATATATTGGAATTCGAATTTTTTACATGTGAACTTTCAGCATATATACTGGAGTTCCAGTGTAATATTTTGTAGTTCCAGCATAATGTACTAGAGTTCCAGCATAATATAATGGTCCAGCATAATATAATGGTCCAGCATAATATGCTGGAAGTTCATACAGATGTGTTTCAAACTCCAGTATATTATGCTGGCACTTCCCGTGTGCTAGAGTTCCAGCGTAATATGCTGGAAATTCATACACAGGTGCACCAATCTCAAGTATATTATGCTGGAACTTTTCGTGTTGCAGCAAAATAGTGGCTATTTTTCAATAACTTTACAAAATGATTGCTATTTTTCAATTAACAATTCAAAAACTGGCTAGCCCGTGCTATTCTTACGGTCGCTTCTTGAATCGGCGGCCCACCTATTTTGGGCGGAATACTTTTATAGGAATTTTCAAATTTTAATGCAGGTCGAATCTTTATATGGCCCAAAATTAAAGCCCAAGTGAATGTGACACACTGTTAGGAATGATATGTAGGCCCAAATGTAAAGAGCATTCTATAGACCATTGTAAATCCCAAAACGTATTCATATCCCGGGGAACTCCTCTTGCATATGGTGAATAACAAAATTTGAATTGAAATGAAAATTTTAGAATAGATTAATGCAATTTAGAAGGTTTCAATGAGAAGATATCAAATCCTGGATTAATCATTTTCAATATGGATTATTTTTTGTTTATAACCGACTTAAACTATGAGATCATGTATAAAGTGTTTTAAGCAAAAACTGATCCACTCAAGAAGAGTGCAGATCTGAATGATGATTAAATGAAAATTTTAAAAATAACAACGGTTTAGAAATTTAAAAAAAAGTCATGAAGAATAACAAGGTCCAACATTGAAACTTTCAAGTAGTCGCAACCACTCCTTACACTTATTTTATATCTTAATTAGGTAAAAAAGTGCTCGCGCTTTTGGAATATTTTACTGTGTGTATAATATACTGTATTCACGGACGGTTGTAACCTTTAGGTTACGGGTTCAACTGAATCCATAACATTTTGAAACGGAATATGAATTTATATGTAAAAATCTACTACAATCTCAACAAGCATTAAATTTGAATCCGTAATTTTAATAGTACAATGAATTCAATATTAAATTTTTAAAAAGTTGTACTTATTAAATTTAAATACTGGATTTGTTTCTAATTGTATTGTTGAATTAGTGTGCAGCTAAATAAGGTTGATGCAAGCAAAACTGCTAGAGTTATTATTAAAACAAGACTAAGCTAACTTGGTTTGGTCATCAAGAATCCACAAAAAAGACTCATTAGTCAAAATATTCACTCATTAGGCTACTTTTCTTTTTCCTTTTTTTCTTCAAAAGAATAAAAGTTTTATGCCTTAACTTAAACTAATAAAGCTGGCTTGTTCACCAAGGAGCATCAGATTATAAAATGTGAAGCTTTTCTACTTATGGTTCCTTCAACCCAGCAATAACACTACAACTATTTTCTATAGTTACAAAGAAAATCATTTTGAGCCTCACTTTTTACTGTTCTTTGTGCCTATATTGAGTCGGAGGTATATCAGAAACAGTTTTTCTACCTACACAAAATAAGAATAAGATTTGCATACACACTATCCTCCCCAGACCCATTCGTAGAATTTCACTAAATTTATCGTTGTTGTTGTTATACTTTTTACTAGTTCTGCTATTTAGAAGAAAAGAGAAGAAGATGAAGGATAAGAAGGAACCTAATAAGTTCTACTCTGCCTTAAAATCATTAGTATCGTGCTTCTACGTTGAGGATGGTAACAAAAAGGTGAAGAATTCAAAATTAGCAGCACCTAATTATTTGAAACCGGAAGCAACAATGGTTGCTGCAGCCAAGCACTTCTCTTCTGCCCACAAAGTCCGGTTAACTTAGCCAATTACTTGAAGCCTCATAAATTGATATAATTAAGGGTTTTAGAGACGGATTAAGGATTTTAATTTCGATTTTATGTTTTTATTACTGAATTTATTGTACTTTTAAAATTAGAAAACAAATCTATTACAAAAAGCATCCCGTATTCACGTAGGGTTCGAAGAAGGCCCGCGCTCCTAGGGAGTATGACGTAGACAACCTATTATGATACAAGCATCATTAGTTGATTTTACGGCTCGAACCTGTGACCTATATGTCATATGAAGACAACTTGACCGTTGATCTAAGATTCACCTTCTGCAAATTTAAAATTATGGTTTAATATGTAATATTGATTGAATTTCGATGATTTATTACATAGATATCTATGTCTCAGTATTAAAGTTATTGAATTTCACTTTAACCCATCGTTTATTAGCTATACATTCGCTACAGTTGACAGCAAAGGAAAAAATAAACAAATAGAAGATTCACCATCTTTGGCTAAGATGAACATTTTAGAAAAACAATAAATTATTTATTAGTTTTTTCTCAAACCTATCCTTACAAGGAAAGAATAGGAATGAACACTGGCTTGAGATTCTATGATTAGTTGCATAAATTAAGTTACATTCCCCTAATATTGATTAGACACGCGGATGTGAATAATAGTCAAATGTTAAGTAGTCTAACAACATAGAACGCTAAAAGTAAGGATTAGAAAAATTAAAAGAATAACTAGGCACTCAACTACGTTGCTAATTGGTCAATGAAATAGATGAAAGTTTTTGTTAAGTAAGTATAAATATATACAAAAATAATTACCAAAATTTTAATTATATTTAAATTTTAAATTTATAATTTTAAAATATAATGAGTTCAATTCAATAATAAGAATAATATATATTAGAATCTATCACGTTTGAATCTTGACCCGTTTCATGAAATAGTCTTAGTATTGATGTGTTTGCTTGTTATTGATACTGACATATTATTATTTACCATTATTAATTAGAGTAAACAGTTTGTCTGCTTGACTCTTTAATACTTAAAATAACTTAAATTGCATTCTCCTATTATTAATCAGACACGCGGACTCAAAGAAAAGTCAAAAAGATTTTTAGTGATACAACGTTGTGGGTAAAATACTAATTAAGGTCCAATACGAATATTCCCTCCGTCTCAATTTATGTGATGATTTTGGAAAGAGAGTCAACGAACTATTTTTTGATAATAATTTTTTCATATGTCTTTTTAATATTGTTAATTATTAATTATTGTAACTTATAGTACTTTTTACGTAGTTTTCAAATATATAAATTTTATTTTGAAAAATTAAAAAATTTTATATCCAAATGCATGGTCAAAATTAAGAAGTTTGAATATCGCAACAATTCAAAAGAAATATCAAGGATACTTTATAGTAGGAATTTTGTTCTCACACAACATCAAATATCTATTTTTTTAAATTAAATTTTTGAGAGGAAGAGGGTGGGTTGCTTCTCAACATAACCTTGGGCACCAAGAATAAACATGCTATATAAAGGGGGGTTCATCAATGCAAAACACCATTATTGACTTCAGAGCATTTCATCCTCTTCACAATTCTTTGTCAAAGTCTGCTGAGGTCTTAATTAAGTACTACTGGTTTCTTGAAAGCAAGCAAAATGAGTTACAGTATAAAGAAAAATAGTGATTACTCTTCCCGCTTAAGGATATTTTTTTCGTGCTTCTTCATTAAAAATGAAAGCAAAGTTGTAAAAGATTCAATTTCTAGTGGTTCGTCGAAGCCTTCGCTTTCTGGACCTGAGGCAACTATGATATCTGCAGCCAAGCATTTTTCATCAGCTCACAAAGTCCGGTTGATTTAGCTGTAATATCTATCAGAGCGGATTTTGTGAGTTTAATCGAATCCATATATTGCTTTAAACTCGAGCTATATGTACATAATGTAAAGAAGATCTACAATGTATACGTATAACCTGCACTTGTTTTGATCCACAACCTCTAAATTCTGGATCCTGCCCATGATGCCGGTATATATGGCTTTGTGAATGGTTATGATATTGTAAGTATAGACATCAAAGAAATGCATGGAATCCTTTTATTGCTTGAGTATATATAGCGTACAGATCAGATGATGGGTCCAGAAGAGGGGCAAGCACGACTCTCTAAGGCATGGCGCCAAGCAAGGCAAGACCCATCAAACCGATACTCAAATCTGTTTCGAATCAATATCCGAGCAGCTTGCGGGACTAAATTCGTGGCCGGAAGTGTTCAGGCACGAACAACTGAAGCTTATTCTTTATCAACTACAAATAATACAAAGAAAAAGACAAGGCTGCTCCCAAATCGACAGGGGAGAAGAAGAAAGTCTCTTCCCAACTAAGTCCTATGATGAGTAGGAGTTCGTCATTTATTGACGGATTTTTCAGGATTTTTCTTTCTTAGAATTGGAAGAAAAAGATTGAAATGACTGTTCCAAATTTCACCTATACCTTTCTTTGAGATTTAAACAAAAAATTTATATAACAGTTGGTTTTTGGAAGAATAACATGGTTTTATAAGTACTTCAATATTTTTACACATTAAACAAATGCAAATTTAAACAGTAAAAAATAGACTGGGTTTTGGCATTTGTACTAATCAGTTCATCAAACTTCATAACCAAAAGATCAAAAGCACTCATATCATTTAGTAGCATTCTTGGATTTAAGAAAACAGAAGTTGATGTCTATTTTATTTAATTTGTAGTACTGGAGTACTATTTTATTTTATTGTCTAACAAGAAAATAGGATTTTATATTCATTTCCAAATACATGCTATTTGGAACCAATCTTTGGAGTTCTTGTCCGAACAGGCTAAAATTTGCATCTTATGATCATGTTGGCGCATCTATAGTTAATTGGCTACCATACTTAACCAAACCTGAAGTCTAATATTCCCAGCATGAGAACATAACGTTCTCTAATAATCCGAAAAAGTCTCGTCGATCGATGAACATCAAAGATTGTTTAAGAAAAAAAAAGTAGCTCGATATACTAAACTTTCACCTATGCACGAGATTTAGAGAATGTCAGACTATATTAAATTTATTATATATAACCTACTTTATATTTCTGTAAGAAATTATTTCACGGCTAGAAATTGTGACTTCCTCAGGCCATGGCGCCGAGCCTTTCCATCGTTAAGTTGTCTGAATGGGAACCTTTTAATTACCAGGCTACTTTTACCCGCTTCATTAAGAGATAATATAAAAAATTCTTATTATTGATGTGTTGGCTTGTTGTTGATACTGACATATATATTATTTTAGAGTGACTTGAGATTCTATAATATATATAGGAGTACTTGGATGTTAAAACTGAAATTCTCCTGTTATTAATTAGACACGCGGAGGTAAAGAAAAGTCAAAAAGATTTGTATTGATACAATGTATTAATAAACTTTCTGTCAACTGTCAATCAAATCTTTATTAGTCTAAACTTCAAATAGTCTCTGGTTATTACTTTCTGAGTCCTTTCCTTTTCTTAGGCGCCACACAACATAAATAAAATATCTCAGGTACTTCTCTAATTTCCTTTGCCCAGGGAAAGAGGCAACGTTGTTTCTCTATATTATAAATTTTGGCCATGAATTAATAAGGAGCAGGTTATATAAAGGGACTTCATCAATATAAAATACCTTAAGGAAATTTTCCCCTTTGTCTTTGTTATCAATATTGTGTTCTCTTCAATCTCAATATTTTTTCTTCTTCTCAAAATCTGATAAAATATTAAATTCTAGAAAGCAAAGAAAATGAGTTACAGTAAGAAGAAAAACAGTGATTTCTCTTCTTCTCTTAGGCCATTTCTTTCGTGCTTCTTCATTAAAAATGAAAGCAAAGTCGCGAAAAAATCGATATCTGGACCTGAGGCAACTATGATATCTGCAGCCAAGCATTTTTCATCAGCTCACAAAGTTCGGTTGATTTAGTTGTTTCTCTGGGTGTATTTGGTATGAAAAACCAGAAAGTAAGTCGTTTTCTTGCAATCAAATACTAAAAAATATTTTTCATTAAAAAGGAAAAAGATGACTTTCTTCGCTTATGTTTTTCTTCTTTAGTACATTTGATCTCTAAATTTTCAAGAGTGTTAGATAGTGAGATAAAGTTTCATTTGGAAAATTTTCCGAAAAATATTATCCATAGTGCAAAAACACTAATGTAGCTAGGGTAATACTAGGCGATTCATTACTTTGGATGGGGATATATTCAATGAATTAATTTGCCTATTATACTATTACTATAATTAATGGCGGATCCTGAATTTTAATACTGTCTATTCTGAATTGAGAAAGTGAGTATATTGTTTTGTGCATATATAGTTATGGCATAATATTGAGTATTGACAACAAATAAAGGTATGGGTTCAATTAAACTTCTAATTTTGATGCTGATTATAAATTTATGTGCAAAAATTATTAAAATAACAGTAAAGTATAGATATAAACCGATAACTTTAAAGATATAGTGAATTTAATACTAAAATTTTTAAAATTGAACACATATAATTTAAATCCTGAATCCGCCTTGTGTTTGTAGTGCTTGGCCTTATATATGGCATGATGGCGTAAAACAGCTTGCATCTCTTTCCCACATATATACTTTTGGAAGACATAACATGGTTTCATTATTACTGCAAACTTTTATGCATTATAAAGTTTTTAGACACTTAACAGAGATACACTTAAACAGTAAGAAAATAGAAACTAGAATGGTCTCATACATTTGTACTGCTTTTCTTCCACTTGCCTTCTCCAAAATGACATCAGTTCATCAAACTGCACATTACAGAAATCAAAGTACACATTTTAACATCATTCTTGTATTTAGGAAAACACTAAGTGACAAATACACTAATATATCAATTACATTCATGATTCTTCAGATGGATCAATAGCAAGTTGAATGGTGTTAATTTCTTTTGCGAATAAACTATGCGGGGATTATAATGCAGATAAAATTGGGGAGTAATAAAGGATAAACCAATGCGCTAAGCTCCCGTTATGCACGGTGTCTGGAAAAAAACTGAACCACAAGGGTCTATTATACGCTGTCTTATCCTGTATTTCTGCAAGAGGTTGTTCCACGGCTTAAACCCGTGACATCCCGGTCACATGACAGTAATTTTACCAGTTACGTCAAGACAAAACGTGGAGTAATAATCATTGGATAATAACGCGTATATGTATTTTGGAGAGATGTTTGTTCATTGCATGAAAAACGGATGAAAGTTCTACTTCATGCTAACAAGTACACCAACATATATATTCAGTAGGATCCCGCAAGTGTGGCATATGGAGGATGGGGTGTATATAGAGCTTACCTCTACTTTTGTCGGGTGGACATGATATTTCTAATATACTCTCGGCCCAAGAAAAATATTTTTCAAAACAGGTTTGAAAAATTCACTTCGAATGAAAAATTAAACTAGTCAGGCTTAAAAAACTAACATACCGATTTTTGTCCACGAATATCAGGAAATGGTGTTGGATTTGCTTCTTGATTAATACAAACTCTGTGTTTTTCATCCATTTTTATTTCATCCTCTTCTGATTCACTAAGATCAAAATTAGGAAACTCACAAGGGTCCAACTCCAAACTAACTTGCCTCTCCTGATCATGATTTCTTTCAGTTGATAACTCAGTTATCTTTTTGGGACATTTATACATAATCTCTGGCAATAGTAAACCAAACATATAAACAGACCAAGCTGGAAAGAGTAAGATTAAAGACATTGAGATGAAAATCATAGCAGGAAGCAAAATTGGAAGAAAAAATAAGCCAAGAAAAAGAATGAAACATAGCTTGAAAACTAGAAGCATTGACTAGAATGCCTTACACTATACTTTGATTAATGCCTTATAATGAAGATTGAAACTTAGGAAGTGGAGAATTAAATGTTTTTGTTATATTTAAGTCAGCATATCTAGATTTTTAGAAGTTATGAAGATTGGATCTTAGGAAATGGAGTTCAATATCTTGTTACATATCTAAGTCAGCCTATCTAGATTTAGTAAGTTCTCTAGTAGGTGAGCATTCATGAAAGTGTTGACTATAGCCCAAATTATTTTGGATCCATTTGGTAGTTGAAGGATCTGACAGAAGCCACATTCTTTCATTAATTTTTCTGGTTCCGAAATTCATCGGGATGCCGATGACTAATTACATTCGTGTCAAGTTAGACATACTAAGAGGTAAAGCGCTCTTTATCAATAGATTCTTTATTTTCAGGGCTCTAACTTGGGATTTCTAGTTAAATATGTACTTATATCTAGTGTTTACTACAAATCAAAATAAAAAAATTAATCTTAGTGGTTAAAAAATTAAAGTGAGAATACATATCGCTTATTAAGCGTTTAAGTTGTGCGACATTGTCAATATAACAAAATAGGTGTGATAGCATTATGTTAGTTATCATTATTTTATAAGATTATCGATCAATGTTTATCAAGAGATTGACTTGTAGTTACCTACATGTGACTTGATTATGTAAAATTTTTTACACTATTATTTTAAATTCAAAAATTATTTACACAATCAAATCACTTATAAGATAAATAAAGATAAAGTGTAATAAATTACCAGCTCTTACAAATTAAACTACATAAATAGTGCAAAAAAAAAAAAATTCGTTATCAATATTAATGACTCTTAACAAGAACTTCACAAAGCAAAAAAGGAAAAGGAAGTAATTAATTAGATTATTTTGTATTTTAATGTACTATATTTTACTCCTTTTATCTACTCTTTTTATATCAGGTCTTGGAGTAAATCCGGCATGGCTGCTTGTATGAACGCCATGATAATTTGTGTGTTATATTTAAAACCCGTACCAATTAACTGTTAGGTTTTCCAAACGTATGTTAATGAGAAATGAAAGAGGCTCCTTTTGAATTGCACTTCTTCACCTGATTCTTTTATTGTGTATAAATTTAGAGGCTTAGCCTTATTTTCATACATGAAAAGTTATGAGAACTTCTCCTTTCTTTTCTATATTGTTGCATAATTTTTCCAAATAAATAAAGTGTCAAGTGTGATTTGCTCTGTTTGTTGAGTTCACTGAACTTCTGCAATTTTGATTGCCAGTATTGTAGAATAGTTTTTCCGGTCTATTCTGAGAGGAAGTAATCCATAACCTTGGGCAACAATAAGCGGATTAAATTCCTTAAGGATACACAAGCAACTTATGGGCTCGGAAAGTATTTTATATTTTATTTATTGAACTAATATTTCTTTTCTTCTCTAATTTTCTGATTTCGGACACAGATTACTAACAATCTTAAGCAATTTAACAGAATAATTGAAGGGTGGTTGATAGATAGAAATTTTGTTACAATGCAAGTAAAATAAAGGTGGTGGTGCATGGTTTTGAGGTATATGCGGAAAGCATATTTTGTCCCAATATACTTTGAAGACCGGACAAGGAAATTTTCTAGTTGATCGATTACATTCCAGCAATATCTCGAAGACAACCAAATCAGTTTTAGAATTTGTTTTGACAATTAAAACAAAAGATGAATATTCAATTTTTCCGGAGAAGCAAATATAGAGAGGATTTCTATGACTCGAATTTCTTAATAGTATGAATCTAATGTTGGGATTCTTTTCAGGGAAAGCAGTTTTTTTTGGCCATTGAGGCAGTTAGAAAGGCACTAGTTGCGCCTATGCAATAGGACTTTCATAGAAAGCCGAGCAGTGACTGTAAGTAAATATTGCTGCGAAGAACATTACTGCATACTAAATTGCGGCCATGTAACGTTGGGCGTATACCAAAAAATCGAAAAGTCTTAACGTTTGGATACAATTTTTTAGCAAATCGTATTGCCACAAGTTCTTACTTACAAGTGTGCAATAATTTCTTTATATGTCATAGAAAATTATGCTTAGGCGTACCTTATTTCTGAATAATTTTCTTTTCATATCAGTTACAAAAGAAAATTTTAAACTAAAAAGTATCTAAGGATGTAAGTACAAGGCTTACACTAATACTTAGAATTATTCTTGAGATCATGAATATAATATATGTAAAGATGAACATATGTGTGTTTGATTAGGGAAAGAGATCAAATTGTCTAAAGTGTTATAATGGTTTAGTGGGAAAATCATTTGAAAAGAAAATTTAAATTCTCGTGATTTTCTGCACACATTATCGAGACTAAAATCTTCGTGATTCTCTACTCCTGCTTCAAAAGCAAAATCTGCGTGATTTTTTACTCATTCGTTGAGATTAAAGTCTTCGTGACTTTCTACTCATTTGTCGAAAATTAAAATTTAATTGACTTTATACTCGTTTTGGAGATCAAATCTTAGTGATTTTGTACCCCAATTTATTATTCGATTTGAAGATTGAAAACGTCACCGTTTATTATATTTAGTTGTATCAGATATTACTCGATTTGAAGAGTAAAAATTTCACTGTTTATTAATTTTCAATGTGTCAAATTGGTTTGAAGATTAAAAATTTCGCCATTCATTAATTCTGTCTCTGTCATGATACAAATAACAGTTCATGTGGTTGGCTCTACAAAGTAATAGGGGCAGTGAATGTGAATCTCCTTTTGAAGAAATGTGTTTGAAATATGGTATTATCCATCAAATGACAGCCCCTTAGTCACCGCAATCTAATGGAATTGCAAAAAAAAGAAAAAAGAAAACGTTAAAAGAGATGATGAATGCCTTGTTGTTAAGTTCTGGTTTACCCCAGAACTTGTGGGGGGAAAGTTATTCTTAGATAACCGCATACTCAATCGAGTTCCCATAGCAAGACGCAATCCATTCCATATGAAAAATGGAATGGGAGGAAGCGCAACTTAAATATATAAAAGTGTGGGCTAAAGTGCAAATTCCTAAACCCAAAAGGGTAAAGATCGGACCGAAAATTATTAATTGCGTTCTTATAAGATACGCAACAAATAGTAAGGCATATCATTTTCTGTTCATAAATCAGAAAATTATGACTTTCATATTAATACGGTAATCGAATCCGATAATGCTGAATTCTTTTAGAATATTTATCCGTATAAAAAGGAATGTGAGTCGTCTAGTGAAATATCTACGCGACCTCGGAAAGAAGCAAAGGAAAGTATACCTAATGAGGTGTATCCAAGACATAGTAAACGTCAAAGGACAACTACTGCCACTGGATCAAATTTTCTGACATTCTTGTTAGAAAATGAGCTTCAAACTTTGAAAGAAGTTATGTCTTCCTCGGAAAGAAGCAGTCAACAGTGAAATAGAATCCATATTAAATAACCATACTTGGGAGTTTGTTGATCTTACTCCAGGGAACGAACAATTGGGTTCCAAATGGATTTTCAAGAAGAAAATAAAAGATGATAGAATTATTGACATGTATAAGGCAAGACTTATTGTCAAAGGAAATAGACAACGAGAATGCCTTGACTATTTTAACACATACTCATCTGTTATGAGTATTACGTACATATGGATGTTAGTGGAATTGGCTACAGTGTATGATATTGAAATCCATCAAATGGATGTGAAAACAATCTTCTTTACTTGAGATTTAGAGGAAGAAATTTACATGGAACAACTTAAAGGGTTCATGGTTCCTGCAGGAAAAAAAAAAGAAGGTGTGCCGATTTGTTAAGTCACTTTACAGACTAAAACAAGCATCCAAATAATGACATGCAAAATTTGGCCAATTAATATTGTCATGTGGATGATATGTTGATAACGAATAATAGAAAGACACATGAAATATTAGAAATGTGGGAGCGGTTAGCTTATGCATGACAAATGCCAATGTTAGACATGATGTCTATATTCCCTCAAATAGTGGAATATGGTAACCGGTAAACTCATTACTTGTTCAGTCTTAGTGAAGATTAGTCGATGAAACTACAGTTTGGAAATTGGTCAAGTGCCTTTCTCGAAAGGTTGTTTTCTTTCTTGAAAATTTATAATGTTTAGTTATTTTATGAAATGATGTCTCTTTAAAGGTTGTGACTTTTCATGGAAAGATATATGTGTACGTTTTTGTATGGACATGACCGTTCATGAACGAATGTATTAATACATTGGCCAATAATATAATGAACCGACCAACGAAAATGATAAAAATCCATAGCAAGTTGGATTTGCTTCATGAATGAAGGTGTTATAATTTGCATATCGTGTAGACGTGTATTTTATTGTGGAATACGAATAAATAGCATACAAATAATAGTACAAGGCGGGGTGGTTGCGAAATGTATTAGATATTAAAAAGTTGTGGCCACAACGGATGCCAACCATTCCAGCTGTTGTTATAATATACTATTGCTACATTAAGTGTAGTCAATAATCTGTTATGCAATAAAAAGTCGAGACGTATTAGTTTACGACATAAGAAAGTTCGCATTGAGCTGTCATGACAATAAAATGAGTTTTGGGATATTTAATATATATCCATGACAATGCATTGCACTATATCCTGCGGTTATTAAGGGGTAGAGTGATGTAAATTGGATCACCGGATCAACCTAAACTAAATTCACAAGTGGATATATTTTTAAAATTAGTGGGGGAGCAATGTCTTGAAAATCGTCCAAACGAACGTGCATTGCCGCTCTACAATGGAGGCTGACTTTATAGCCTTAGACAAGGCCGGTGAAGAAGTTGAATGGCTCCAGAATTTCTTGAAGAAATTCCATCTTAGCCCAAAATATTGGCACGTATATGCATACATTGCGATGCGCAATGGTCAAGCGGTAATAGGAAGGGCCGGGAGCATTATGTATTACAAAAAATCTTGTCATATACAACGAAGACATAAAACAAATAGGCAATTACTCTCTAGGGGAATTATCATAATTGACTATGTGAAGTCAAGCGATAATACGTTGGATCCATCTACAAAAGGCCTAACTAGAGAGGTAGTTGAAAGATGATCGAGGGGAATGAGACTATGGCCGAAGACAAGTCATTGTGGCAGTAACTCTACCTAGAAGACTGGAGATCCCAAGATCTAAGTTCAAGGAGCTCAAACAAAGTCATTAATGATGGTTCAACATTATAAAATTTAATTTATTTTTGGTCCATTCTCGTGATCAGACAATGTTCAGTTCCAAGGATAAAACGTTAAGACTTTTAATGGTTTCTAAGTTTGACACAGGGTATATCATATAGTGTATCTACGGGACAACACGTTTAGGAATTACCTATGTAAGTGTGAAGTGTTAGCTGCTTCAAGGAGAATTCCGTAAGGCCAATTCTCTATGCACTTATAAAACCAGCTGGTGTTCATGGCGGAAACTAACACAACAATGAGAACTAAAGACGGTTAAGGGTTGATTTTGTGACTTATGATTGTCTAGGTATACACCAAAGCTGCACGGTTCAAAGATATCAAGTCTATTGATTGATCGTATATCTGACATATGTTCACTATGAAAAGTTCAAAGGAAAATCTACTTAGCCAGATGCGATTAATCCTTACTTGCAAATCACACAAGTTTCTTTTGCATGTTTTAAGCATATTGCCATTCCCCATTCATGTGGGGATTGTTAGGTTTCTTGAATAGGTGTTAATAGAAAATGGAAGAGGCCCCTCTTGAATTACACCTCTTCATCTCACCCTTTCATTGTTTATCAATTTAGAGGCTGTCATGGCCCGCCACATCATCATGCCACATAGGTGCCACTTGGCATATATTTTTACCATATGGAAGGGTTACATAAGTTAGGGACTAGATTTTGGTGGAATATTCTAGAACTATGGAGAATTTCCTTTGGAAAGCTCTAGATATTTATAGATTTGGTAGGAAGACTCTTTTGGAAAGTCTTGGAATGTTCTAGTTATGTAGAAAATTTTAGAGAGTGTACTTATTTGTAAATACGGAAGGACTTGTGGAATAATTATTATTTACATACTAGCCCCTAAGTGATTAGTATAAATAGGGAACATTCATTTGTAACTCACCAAGAAAAACAATCAAGCTCTCTCTAATATAAAAGCTTCTTTTGACAATTCTCTTGTGTGTTCTAACATTCCCTTAACGATCTTGAGTGTGGTAAGGCTAACTTGGTATAGAAAGAACGTGAGCTAGTTGTGCAAGATCGTGAGCGTATTGTCATGTGCCACAGATGTACTTAGTTAAATACTAAGGATGTGACTATGTGGTGTTAGAGCAAAGTTTATGACCAAAGGCATGTTAGAAAGAATACAAGAGATTGCTAGAAGGAAGCTTTGTAGGGAACCATGGTTGGGATTATCATGGGCGTGGTACTTGCAAATGGGACAAATGTGTAAGTCCCTAAACAACAGGAGAATGGCGGTGCACGGGACGCACGCGAGGTGGACGACTTACTTTGGAGGATGGACAAGTACTTTGAGGTAGTCAAGGAGGATGACGAAGTTGTGAAGGTACGCAACGCCTCAATGTACTTGACCGAGGTTTCCGCTATGGGGTGGCGTCGGAAGTGTGCCAACCTGGAAAAAAGGTCTATGCAAGATTGAGACGTGAGAGCAGTTCATTAAGGAGTTGAAGACCAATTCTACTTGATGATGTGGTGTATGAGGTTAGGTGGAAGCTAAAGGAGCTCCGACAGACGGCCATAATTCAGGAGTATGTGCGCGAGTTCACTACCTTAATACTGCCAATCCCGTCATTGTCGAGGAAGATTACCTCTTTTATTTCATGGATGGATTGTAAGGCAAAGCAGGAGTTAAGAAGATATCAAGTAGCCAATGTGCTCGTTGACTTGAAGATGGATCCTGCTAAGTCCAAAGAAGGAAACGCCGAGAGGGGTGAGAGAGAACATGCTGAGGACAATGGGAAAGGCATAGCCGAGGTATAGACGGGTAATGGCAAGGGGTCATTCCATAATGGACAGGGGTCCGAGAGAATCAGCAAGGGGCCGAAAAATAGTAGCGAGTACGTGCCTAAGAAAGGGTGCTACTTCTGTAAAGGATCACATTGGGCGAGTGATTGCCCAAATTTGGGGAGGCTTGCATCAATGATTGGGAACTTTGTTCAAGCACACAAGGGTGACACAGGAGGAACCGTCTGTATTGGGGGGTTGTGCTTGGAATCTAAGCCAAAAGTAGGGGATTCTAAACCCTATCTTGGCACCATGCAAATGGAGCATGGTGGCAGCAAGAAAAGTTGGGCGGACATAGTTGAAGAGGATGGCGAGCTACAAAGTGATGGCACGCTATCAGGCTTGGACGATGCGCCATGAAGATGGGTCAAGTTTCCTACCAAGGTTGTGACCACGGAGGGCAACCAAATAGGGAATGGAAGCAGGGACCCGATGCTTAAGAAGCTGCTAGACTTGGTCGAGTCATGGGGAGATTTAGGCCAAGAGCAAGGAGAGGCATCCGATGGGCGGAGGATCGAGGCCATATTGCTAGTCGTCCAAAGTACAAACGGGGAAAAAATAAATGTGACCAGTAACTTGTGACATGGGAAGGCGAACCGCCCCATAAGGCATCATGGCTAATGGACAAAGATCTCCAGAGACTCCCAGGTGAGTTGCGCGCGTACGTGTCGATACTTTTTACCAAGGGCGGCACAAAATTGGATGAGGGAGAGTGTCATGGCCCACCACATCATCATTCCACGTAGGTGCCACTTGGCATATATTTTTGCAATATGGAAGGGTTACATAAGTTAGGGACTAGCTTTTGGTGGAATATTCTAGAACTATGGAGAATTTCCTTTGGAAAGCTCTAGATATTTATAGACTTGGTAGGAAGACTCTTTTGGAAAGTCTTGGAATGTTCTAGTCATATAGAAAATTCTAGAGGGTGTACTTATTTGTAAATACGGAAGGACTTGTGAAACTAGCCCCTAAATGATTAATATAAATAGGGGGCATTCATTTGTAACTCAGCAAGCAAAACAATCAAGCTATCTCTAATATAAAAGTTTCTTTTGGTAATTCTCTTGTGTTCTAACATTCCTTTAGCGATCTTGAGTGTGGTAAGGCTGACTTGGCATAGCAAGAACGTGCGCAAGTTGTGCAAGATCGTGAGCGAGTTGTCAAGTACCGCACAAGTACTTAGTTAAATATTAAGGACCTGACACTTAGGCTCATTTTTCATACATGAAATATTCTAAAAACTTCCCCCCTTTTTTCTATATTGTTGCATATTTTTTTCAAATAAATAAAATGTCAAGTGTGATTTGCTCCGTTTATTGAGTTCGCTGAAGTTCTGCAATTTCGATTGCCAGTATCGCAGAATAGTTTTTCCGTGCTATCCTTGGAGGAAATAATCTATAACCTAGGGCAACAGTGAGGAAATTAAATTCCGTAAAGACACACAAGCAACTTGTGGGCTCGAAAATTATATTATATTTTGTTTATTGAATTAATATTTCTTTCCTTCTCTGATTTTCTAATTTCGAACACAGATTACTAACATTAACCACCCAAGGACATGCTCTACGAGAACCAAGTCTATAAAACTAATTTTAGAATAAATAGTTGAATTCGTATTTTAAGGTCACTAGCAAATAGATGAATCCAAAGTGTTTATAATATATCTAAGGATAACAAAGATAAATCAAACGAATTTAAAATAAGAAGGATCTTATTGAGCGTGAGCCTCTAGAATGGCAGTATTGAAATGAAAATAAAATCTTGATAAGTGAGAAATAATCTTACTAATGAACAGAATAATAACTCAATGACAGATGGGTGTTTTAGCAAAAATAATCTGTATAAGTTTAAATAATATTTAAACACAATTTGTCAAACATTTATTAAAAAATATTTTAGAAACAGAAAACTACAGAAATTGGAGAATGAACAAAAACCGTGTAAAAATATTTTCAGAATATAATCGAGCCCACTTAATTCAAAGTGTGTCCTTAAGGAAATTATTCCCCTCATAGTACTCGAGGTTGATGAAATATCCCTTCCCAGGATAGAACGATTATCTTACCAGAATAATAGTACTCCAAATTCTGGTAGCGGCGAACCACTCAACCGTAGTGTATCATATAGAATAAAGAAGAGATTTTTTTTAGAGAAAGTTAGATTCCATAAATTCGTAATGAATTCTGAAAAAAAATCTGGACTTTATAGCTGTTGGAGGTACTGATTCTGAATGTTTGTAACCATTCAGATCAGTCACCAGGTTTTTGGAGGGAAATTCGAAAAAATTCGAGAAGAGAAAAAACGGAACGGGTCGATAACAAGTCGCGGGTTGCGCGCGGGTCAGGGTCGATCCGCGTTGGATAGTTTCCTATTTAATGAATAATTAATTAATTAAGGAAAAGTTTGTCCAAAATGATAATCAATCAATCGATCTTTGACAAATCCAAATCCAAATCCAAAGCCAAAGCCAAAGCCGAAGCCCAAGCCGAGCGAGTGACAAAAAAAATATGGAATTTATAGCTGCTAAAGGTACTGATTATGAATGTTTGCAACAATTCTTATCAGTCACCAGGTTTTTGGAGGGAAATTCAAAAAAATCCGGGAAGAGGAAAAATGGACCAGGTCGGTCACACGTCACGGGTCGCGCGCGGGTCAGGGTCGATCTGCGTTGGATGGTTTCCTATTTATTGAATAATTAATTAAATAATTAATTAAATAGTTAAATAATTAAGGGAAAGTTTGTCCAAAAAGATAATCAATCGATCGATCTTTGACAAATTCAAATCCAAATCCAAATCCAAATCCAAATCCGAAGCCGAAGTCGAAGCCGAAGCCGAGCCGAGCAAGCGACGACGACGGCCCGAGGGGTCCTTGCCCCTCCAACCTTTTTAGCAACCTGAGAAGGTGTAATGTAATATATACACCTCTCTTTTTCTTTCTTTTTCCTATGCGGGACAAATGCTTTAACCAAAGCAAAAGGGACCTTTTACATTCCCTTCACTTTTCATCCCATCATTTCCCATTAACCAATATCAAAACCCAACAATCCCCCACATAATTGGGGAATGGCCATAATATAAAAGAATATGTGGACGAGTGTGATATACAAGGGAAGATTGACTACATCTAGATAAGTAGGTTTTTCTTTGAACTTTCTGTAGTGAACTTATATCGAATATACTCGATCAATCGATAGATTTGATATCTTTGAACCGTCGAACTTTGTTGTATACCTAGACAACATAAGTCACACAATCAACCCTCAACCGTTTATGGTTCTCACGGTTGTGTTCATTTCAGCCATGAACACCACTTGGTTTCATGAGTACATAGAGACCGGGCCTTCACTGTCATTCCCCTTTAAAGCGGCTTACATTTAATACTCACATAGGTAATTTCTAAACATGTGGTCCTATATCCACATTATCTGGTCATACACTGCCAAATTTAGATAATCATTAAAAAAAACCTTAATACTTTATTAAATCATTAACAAGCCATAAAGTTTTATCCTTATTTCTGAACATTGTCTTCATCCGAGAATGGGTTGAGTTATTTGACAATGTTGAACCGTTAGTCACAACTTTGTTTGATCTCTTTGAACCTAGATCTTGGGATCTCCAGTCTGCTAGGTAGATTTACCTCCATGACGACTTGTCCTCGGCCTTAACCCCATTCACATTGATGATCTACTAACTCCCTCTCTAGATAATCCTTTTGTAAGCGGATCCGCTACGTTATCTTGACTTTACATAGTCAATCGTGATAATGCCACTAGAGAGGAGTTGTCTAACGGTATTGTGTCTCCATCATATATGACGAGATTTTCCGTTATACATTACGCTCCCTGCCTTACCTATTGCTGCTTGACTGTCACAATGTATACATATAGGAGCTAAAGGTTTGGGCCAGAATATAATATCTTCTAGAAAATTCCGGAGCCATTCATCTTCTTCACCGTCCTTGTCTAAAGCTATGAATTCAGATTCCATAGTGGAACGGGCGATGCAAGTCTGTTTGGATGATTTACAAGACACTGCTCCACTCCCAATTGTGAAAATATATCCACTCGTTAATTTAACTTCAGATGATCCAGTGATTCAATTTGCATCACTATATCCCTCAATCACTTCGGGATATTTATTATAATGCAAAGCATAGTCTTGAGTATGTTTCAGATAACCCAAAACTCGTTTCATTGCCATCCAATGTGTGTGATTGGGATTACTTGTAAACCGACTCAGTTTGCTAATAGAACATGCTATATCTGGTCGTGTACAATTCATGATATACATCAGACTTCCCAACACTCTCGCATAGTCCCCTTGTGATTTACTTTCACCTTCATTTTTTTGAAGTGCGCAACTCACATCAATTGGAGTTCTGGAAATCTTGAAATCCAAGTACTTGAACTTGTCAAATATTTTCTGAGACTGTGATAATGCTAAACCTTGTGGAGTTCTATGAATTCTGATTCCTAAGATTACATCAGCAACTCCTAAGTCTTTCATGTCAAATTTGCTAGCTAGTATGCGCTTTGTAGCGTTTATATATGCCATATCTTTGCTCATTATCAGCATGTCATCAACATACAAACAAATAATGACTTCGTGGCCTGGAGTGTTTTTAATATAAACACATTTATCACATTCATTGATTTTAAAGCCATTTGCTAACATGGTTTGGTCAAATTTAGCATGCCATTGTTTGGGTGCTATTTTAAGTCCATAAAGCGACTTTACAAGTTTGCACACTTTCTTTTCTTTATCAGGAATCACAAAACCCTCAGATTGTTCCATGTAAATTTCTTCCTCCAAATCACCATTTAAAAAAGCTATTTTAACATCCATTTGGTGAATTTTAAGACCATACACGGCTGCCAGAGCCACTAACATCCGAATTGACGTTATTATTGTTACAGGCGAGCATGTGTCAAAATAATCAAGACCTTCCTTTTGTCTATAACCTTTGACCACAAGCATTGCCTTATATTTGTCAATAGTGCCATCAGCTTTCATTTTCCTTTTAAAAATCTATTTAGAACCTAAAGGCTTGTTTCCAGGAGGAAGATCAACCACTTCCCATGTGTGGTTATCTAAGTTTGATTGAATCTCACTATTGACTGCCTCTTTCCAAAATGCTGAATCAGGAGATAACATAGCCGCCTTGAAAGTTTGAAGCTCATTTTCAAGCAGTAATGTCACAAAATCTGGACCTAAGGAAGTAGATGTCCTTTGATGTTTGCTATGCCTTGGATCTTCTTCGCTAGGGGCATTTTCCTCTGGTTCTTCCCGTGGTCGTTTAAATCTTTCATTCGACGACTCGCATTCAATTTTATACAGATAGATGTTTTCAAAGAATTCAACATTACCAGATTCAATTACCGTATTATTATGAATTTCGGGATTGTCAGAATCATGAACCAAAATGTCTACATGCTTTACTGTTTGTTGCATATCCAATGAAAACACAGTCCAAGATTTTTGATCCTATTTTTACCCTTTTGGGTAAATGTACTTGTATCTTTACTAGACACCCCCACACTTTAAAATATTTCAAGTTAGGTTTTCTTCCTTTCTATTTTTCATACGGAATAAAGTGTGTTTTGTTATGGGGTACTCTGTTGAGTATTCGGTTAGCTGTAAGGATAGCTTCCCCCCATAAATTCTGCGGTAAACGGAACTGATTAGTAAAGCATTCATCATTTCTTTCAATGTCCGATTTTTCCTTTTCGCAACTCCATTGGATTGTGGTGTGTAGGGGGCAGTAGTTTGATGGATAATTCCATATTCTAAACATATTTCTGTAAAAAGAGATTTATGTTCTCCATCCCTATCACTTCTAATCATTTTAATCTTTTTATTCAATTGATTTTCGACTTGATTTTTATATTGCTTATATGCTTCTATTGCTTCATCCTTACTATTTAGTAAATAAACATAATAATATCGAGTGCAATCGTCAAAAAAAGTTATGAAATACTTTTTCCCACCACGAGATGGTATTGACTTCATATCACAAATGTCAGTGTAAATTAAGTCTAAAGGATTTGAATTCATTTGAACAGACTTATACGAATGCTTAACAAACTCTGATTCAACACATATTTGACATTTAGATATATTATACTCAAATTTAGGCACATATCCTAAACGAACATGCCATAAATTATTTGACTCCAATAAGTAAGAAGTAGATTTTTCATTAATACTGTCAACAACCATTACATTAAGTTTGAAAAGGCCCTCGGTGAGGTAGCCCTTTCCTACAAACATGTCATTCTTACTAAGTACAAATTTATCACTAACCAACATGCACTTAAACCCATTTTTCACGAGTAGTGCGGCTGAAACTAGATTCTTCCTAATTGTTGGAACATGCATGATGTTGTTGAGAGTCAGTACTTTTCCGGATGTCATCTTCAACAGAACCATTCCATATCCTTCAACTTTGGCTGTTGCAGTATTTCTCATGTGTAGCTCCTCTTCGGGTCCAGCGGGAGTGTAGGTTGCAAATGTTTCCTTAACGGCACACACATGTCGAGTGGCGCCAGAATCAAGCCACCACTCCTTTAGGTTAGCAACCAGGTTGCACTCAAACAACATTTCACACAAGTCATCAACATCTACCATCATGTTTGCTTGACCCTTATTTTTCTCGTTGTCCTTCTTGGGGGCACGACAATCGGGAGCTTTACGGCCTGCTTTACCACAATTATAAAAGTTGCCCTTGAATTTTTTCTTGTTAGGATTCTTCTCCTTTCCAGAAGGCATCTTCTTTTTCTTGTTCTTTTGCGGAGCAGCATCTTCTACAACGTTTGCCCCTTCAATCGGTGAACTCTTACGGTACTTCTTCTCAGCGGTTTTGTTATCTTCCTCGATCTTGAGACGAATCACAAGCTCCTCCAACTTCATTTTCTTTCTCTTGTGCTTAAGATAATTCTTGAAATCTTTCCATGAGGATGGCAACTTCTAAATCATTACAGCCACTTGGAACGCTTCATTTACTACCATGCCTTCAGCAATAAGGTCATGGAAAATAAGTTGAAGCTCTTGAGCTTGGGTTCCAATGATTTTTTCATTCACCATTTTGTAGTTTAGGAATTTGGCAACCACAAACTTCTTCAAGCAGCATCTTCGGTTTTGTACTTCTTTTCAAGTGCATTCCATATTTCTTTGCAGGTTTCTACTG
>MCJB01051027.1:1544-30694 GCA_002018475.1 Nicotiana obtusifolia
GAATGAAGTTCGTCCATGATTCCAAAATTCTGAAGAGAGAGTTTAAGGCAGGAAACCTGGTGTTGTTGTTTAATTCGAGACTTAAACTATTTCCAGGGAAGCTGAAGTCCAAATGGTCGGGACCATTCAAAGTTGTAAATGTCTTCCCGTTTGGAGCTGTCGAATTGGCATCGGAGGATGGGCTCCGAACTTTTAAAGTTAATGGGCAGCGAATCAAACATTATCTGGGTGTAGGTGGAGAAAAACACGTGGTAGAGCAGCTGGCTCTACAAGATGATCAAGTCCCACCTACGGAATGAGTACTGAGGCATTCTAGCATCGTCGTGCCGCGACGTTAAATCAAGCGCTTCATGGGAGGCAACCCATGTGTGGTATCAGTCATTTTTCTTTTTGTGTTTGATTAAATTGCACTTTTCTTCTTCTTCGTTATATATTTATTTATAAGGGTACTTAGTTTTGTTTGATGGGTTTCTAGATGCAGGAGTGTGATGAATGAACACAAGAATGAGCGAGAAGTTGTTGTAATTGCAAAAGAATGTCGAAGGGAACAATGTAGCACATATGCGATCGCATTTGAGATATGCGAAGCGCATCTGTGTCGCATTGTGCGGCAGAAAGTTGAGCAAGAATCTTACGCAGAAATGCGACACAGTTCAACACATCTGCGGTTCGCATTTGAGAAATGCGAACCGCATTCTCATCGCATTGGGGGGCAGAAAGTAGAGCAAAAATTATGAGACACAATGCGACGAAGCTCGAAAATCTGCGGTTCGCATTTCAACTCTACGAACCGCATTTCAACCGCAGAGAGCCACAGAGAATTTAGCTAAAAGGTCAGTTGAAAATGCGGTGGAGGTTTTTATTCTACGGTTCGCATTTCAACTCTGCGAACCGCATTTCAATCGCGACAGGTACAGAAACTTTTGCTCTTGAATTAAGTGAAAACGCGATGGAGTGTACAAAAAATGTGGCTCGCATTTCAATCTGCGAACTGCATTTCCATAGCAGACCTGTCAGGTATGTGTTCCAATTACTTTTCCAATTTTTCCCTTCATACTAAGTATATAAAAAAAAAAAAAGAATAATACCACAAACAAACAAAACATCCGACGAAACCAGAGCAAAATTCTGACAACTTTCATCGGAATATTCCACATCAGGCAAAGAGTTCACATAGCATTAATCTAAGGGCACCCATCTATTTCAAGGTATGTACTCTTCATCTTCACCTTCAAGTTGTGGTTTTGAAACCCTAGGCGTGATTTTTTTTAAATGAAGAAGTTCACAGTGTAGAAAACCCTAGGCGTGATTTTTTAATGAGTAGAAAACCAAACTATTGGGTTTGATTGATCAATGGGATGCCTATTCTTGGGTATGTGAAGAATTTTGTGGTCCACATATTCTAAATGTGGACCGTATTTAGGTCGCACTCCCTAACCCTAGTGGCCTGAGGAAGATGACAAACACGGTGAGTCTGCGATCGCAGATTGAGTCTACGAACTGCAGACCCAACGCAAACACACCCAGAACATCTCACAAACTTGGATGACAAATGCGGTGGTTATGCGATCGCAGATCTTGTTCTGCGATGAGAATGCGATCGCATTTGTATGCAATGACTAGGCTTATGCACATAACCACTATGCGACGTGGTTTGCGATTCGCATAGTTGTTCTGCGATCGCAGATCACATCGCAGTTCCGTAACTCTTTGATTATCTATCCTGTTTTCGCCTTTTCTCGAATTATGATAATGTCACTAACATGTACTATTTATGCAGACATGGCTAAAAAACATCCCAAAAGCAAAAGGCCTTCCACTGTCTCACCCTCCGAACCAACCAAACAAGCGAAGAAAGATTCAACTAGACCGAACACCTCCCAGTCTGAAGAGGAGGATTGCTTTCCGGAAGTTGATCTAGTTGCGGAGGCACGGAGGAAGAAGGGAGATGACCTTCAGCTTCGCTTTGAAGTAGAAGGCTCAAGGTCTTTATTCCAGGAAGCACTCGCAAAGAGAAGGATTCTGTCGGAGAAAAAGTTAAGTCTGAATGGGCTTCCAGAACATTACCCTCACATCCTGGACAACATTAAAATAGGAACTAGGAGTACTTCACCACGGACCCAAAGGATTACAATGAATCAATGGTCCGGGAGTTCTATGTGTCGTACGGAGCATCACGATCAGCGTACCATAGACGCAACAGACTTTTCACCGGCACTGTCAATGTTCGGGGGAAGACTGTGTTCTGTGACAGCAACCACATCAATGAATTATTCTTCCATAACTGGGAAGCAGGCACAGCGGAGTACGATGCAATGTACTCCAACAGAGAACATGAGCGTGGATGGATAGCATCCACCATTGCAAAGGGGGTTCCAGCTTGGATCAATCCTGGAAGAAAAATTTACAAAGAGGACCTCACACGGGAAACCAAATATTGGCTCAGCTTCGTCACTTCTCATCTCGTACCCTCCAGAAATGAAACAGAAATCAGCATTGAGAAGGCACTTCTCATCGCATGCATAATGAAGGGGGTTAAGATCGATGTGGGGAGCCTCATATTCCAGGAAATTGGCATCAGAGCCACTCAGCAGGCCACATCACTACCATTCCCAAGTCTGATCACAACCCTTTGCCAAGAGGTGGATGTCCCATTCCTACCTCAACGAGACAGACTTGGGAGATCTACGAGAGATATTGACATCACTCGTATCAGCGATGCATCGGCCCCTGTAACTACCCCAATAGAAGACATTGACTCGCAGAACCTCCTATCTCCTCAGGACCCTGCATCTCATACTGCTACTGAAGCACCTGCACCATCAGCTACCACCAGCCCATTAGCCTCACACATGCCAGCCATTTCAAGAATGGGTCTAATTGTTCATCATAATAACTCTAAAATGGATCAGCTCTTGAAGTCATTGCCCTCGCTGATAAAACAAGCATTGACTCCGTTGCTACAACAACAATTGGAATTCGGAGAAAGGTTTTCAAAGCTGGAATCGAGGGTTGACAGCATTGAACAAGGTGGCATGAGGGGTCTGCCCCAACTACAGGAGGATGTAAAATCATTAAAGACCGATCTCCAGAAGATGCAACATCTGGAGTTCGATATCTCATCCCTCCTCCCCAACGAGGGTAACCAGGGTGCCGGCCAGGCCGACTTGGGACTCGACTTCACGACACTCTTGACAGACATTCCCCCATCAGCTGCTAAAGTGTCTCAGCCTCCCGCCCCTACAATACCGGTGGAATCTACTTATGACGAAACCTCGGAAGGGTTTTCAGAATCTGAAGAGGACAACTCCGAGGACGCCAATGTAGAGCTTGATGTGGGTGCAACCCCGACTCCACAGGCAAAAGGAAAATGAATTGTGCTGCCTACAGCAGAGGAGGAACAGGAGCAGGCAGACTTCGAAGCTGCCATTGAGCGCTCATTGATAGATAAGGCCGCCAGGAGACTTCCTTCGGCGGGAGATGGTAGTAGCAGCTCAGCGGCTCCCCCATCGGCTTCGGACCGGACTCACTCTCCTCCTCCAGCACCGGCAGAGAGATAGGCTACTCTCTTCGCGCAATTGCGCCTCCAGGGAGCCCCTTGTCCTTTACATTTCTTTTTATTATTGCATTGGGGACAATGCATGTGCTTAAGTTGGGGGTGGTAGCCTTACATTTCTATTTGGTCTGTATATGTAGATTAACTTGTCGGTGACATTTGTACATGCTTAGATAGTATGTTTTATTCTTTGTGTGTATATGTTGTTGTAAGTAAATAGTTAGCAATAAATTCCCCTTGTTTTTTCTTTTGTCGGGTTCTTTTCCAAGGTTGTAATAGTAGAAAAGGGCTGTTAAGTATAAAGTATATTGACCAGGATGGTATGTCTATGGGCAAACAAGTATGTAATCATATGTGAAGTATAGACCCCTAGAACAAATCAATAGGTGAATTTGAGGCTCGCCAGTAACTCTAGTTCAACTTAAAATCATGTATTTATACACGAGGAAAGCCTCGAGTTACTAAATGCGATCTCCAAAGCTGTAAACTATGTTAACCAAACAGTTGATGTGCCAGTGTGTGTGAGCTCATTGTTTTGATAGTTCTTGTGTTTATTGTTGCTATCTAGAACTTTCCCCGTTGGTTCTTCGTTGCCTAGAATACGTACGCTAAGTTAGAGAAGTGATCTTAGGCTTTCTTTGAGTAGTGATAAAACCTTTCTAGCCTCTTTCAGCCGACCTGTGCATAATGACTATCACTAGGACCCTATTTTGAGCCTTGTAGCCTTTTTATTGGCCTCCGCATTACAACCTGATCCCGTTCATCAAAGATGACTTCTTTTGAACCCATTCCTCCTTAAACATTGAGAATATTGATAAAAGTTAAGTTGGGGGTGGGGATCAATAATAAAATGGGAGGGATCGTGAAATAAAACGGGAACTCCGTACCTCAAAAGCTCTTGTTAATCTATGGAAGCTTCGAAAAAAAATATAAATAATATACCACAAGTTTGAAGGAAAAAGAAGAAAAGAAATATTCTATGTGAGTGGTATAAAAAAGCTAGATAATCAAATGAAGAGGTACGCGAGTGGGGTTTAATGTGGGACTGTAAAGCCATTGAGGCCAAAGGAACAAAAAGTTGAAAGAAGAAAGAGTGTAATTAGTGTTCAAGGAGGAAGTAGCCACTATTATCTAAATTTACACCCTACCCTTCCTTAAACCGACATTACAAGCCAATAAAGTCCTTATGTGATCTCTAACCAGAGTGTTCTTATAACTAGGCGATGAATTAAAATAAGGGCAAGCCTATGGCATGGCAGGTGGTGGCACTTGAAATTCTATTCTGAGAGCGAGTGTTCTAGTTCTTTTGTCCCTTGATTTTGCTATGATAAATACTGTGAGAGTGGAACTTTCTTTCCAGTGAGGGCACATACACTGCTAGGTTGCTAGCCAGTTGAGTTTTGAGTAAAAGCATAAGTAGATTCAGCTGAAAGTAGCATTTAGTTACTTTGTTGAGGCTCAAAGTTCACTAATTGATTATTTGTTTTTGAAGCATGATAATGATTCAAAGGGGGTACAGTGGAAAAATGGTTACACTTAAGATGTTAACAACAAACACTGTCCTTGGTCAGTATTGCTTCATATTTGATAGGTAGAGTCTAAGTTAGGATGGTGTCGTGTTAGTTGCTTGAGGACAAGCAAGAGCTTCAGTTGGGGGTGTTGATGTGCCGGGTAATTTCGGCATATTTTGATACTATTTGCTTAGAGCTTTACTTGTTCTACTTGTTAATTATCACGATATTTACTTAGTTTTAGTGTAATTTCAGTATATTGAAGGAAGAGACCCAGAAGCATGAAAAGAAGTCCAAAAAGTTGTTCAAAGGCAAGAAAAGAGTTCAAGAGTATAGCAGGTTCAATTCTGCGACCGCAGAACAGCTATGCGAGTCGCAGAAGTCGCAAGAAGATCGCAGAGGCAGACAGAAGTTCAACCCAAATTTCAAGTTGAGAATGCGGTCGCAAATGCGACCGCAAAACAGGAATGCGAAACGCATTCTCGTCGCAGACATGAGCAGAGTTTGAGGTGAAAAATAGAGTGGAGATTGCGATCGCACTCTGCGACCGCAGAGTCAATATGCGAACCGCATTTTCAGATGCGATGAGAGGGAAACTGACTGGTATACTCTGCGATGGATCGTGAAGATTTTGCGAACCGCATTCCTGCTCTGCAACAGGAATTCGATCGTATACGTGCAACTAGGTCACACTTAACTGCTGCTCGCCTCGGATTTTGGGCATCTATAAATAGCTTTTCTAGGGTTGTGTGAAGGGAGACTTGTCAGAATTCAAAGTGCAAAGTATTGCTTTTGGTTATTTTCGAATTTAGAGAGATTTTTGGGTGATCAAAAGAGAGAATTCGATATTGTTGTAAGATGAATTCAATTATTCTTATTTGTTCTTCAGTTTTTAACATGTGTAGCTAAACTCTAATACTGAGGTTGTGAACCCTAGATGGGCAGAATGTTATTGAAAGATTGATATTGATTCCAATTTCGAAAGAAGCTTGATATTTACTTATTTCTCGTTCTGAATTTAATCGTTAGTGGTTGCAAACATTACGAGTGCCAATTTTACGCTATCGTATCTTGGAAAAGTGAGATAGAGTTTGGTAGAGATAAATAACAATAATTCAAGGCTTTAACCCTTGTTTAACGAAATTACTTAGGAATAAGTAGAGTTCAATTTGGCGAATAATTGGGTGTTCTTAATTTTGACTCTTTAGTATTCGGGAGAATCATAAGAGGATACGTTGTCTAAGTGTTGGGAAACATTGGATAACACGTTAATAAGAACCGATTGCATATCAAGAACGGATGTCAATATCAATATCAATACATTCTACTACATTAGGGGGAACATAACCTTAGTATCTCAACTTCATATCTTTCCTTTCAAATTATTTTCGAGCTGCAACTATTAGTTTATTTTTCTTTACGTATTCAACATTAATTTACTCTATTTGGTTACTTGATCGAATTACGACTAAGTACAGTATTGCATTAATCGGATAATTGTTTCACGCCTATTCCCTGTGGGATTCGACCCCAACCTTGTTGGGTTACTATATTTGACATCGATCGCTTACACTATTTTAAAGGTGTAATTTGAGCGAATCACCAAGGGCATTAAAGTGGATATTAAGAAGATTGAGGCGGTCCAGAACTAGCCTAGACCTACTTCAGCTACAAAAATTCGGAGTTTCCTGCGTTTGGCAGGTTATATCACCACTTCGTGAAGGGATTTTCAACCATAGCAGCCCCATTGACTAGATTGACCTAGAAGAGTGCTCCATTCAAGTGGTCCGATGAGTGTGAGTTAAGATTTTAGATGCTCAAGATTGCTTTGACTACAGTGCCAGTGTTGGTGTTGCCTACAGGTTCAGGATCCTACACGGTGTATTGTGATGCATCACATATTGGGCTTGGTGCAGTATTGATGCAGGATGGTAGGGTGATCGCTTATGCGTCAAGGCAATTGAAGGTTCATTAGAAGAATTACCCTATTCATGACTTAGAGTTGGCAGCCATTGTTCATGCACTGAATATTTGGGGCATTACCTCTAGGGTCATGTCATGTGAGGTGTTCACGGATCATCAGAGTCTACAGTATTTTTTCATGCAAAAGTCTCAACTTGAGGCAACGGAGGTGGTTGGAGCTGTTGAAAGACTATGATATCACCATTTTGTATCATCCCGATTAGGCGAATGTGGTGGCCAATGCCTTTAGTAGAAAGGCTATGAGTATGGGTAGCCTTGCGTATATTCCGACTGGTGAGAAACCGCTAGCATCAAATGTTCAAACCTTGGCCAATCAATTCATGAGGTTAGATCTCTCGGAGCCAAGTCGTTTTCTAGCTTGCACGGTCTTTCGGTCTTCCTTGTTTGAGCGCATCAGAGAGCGTTAATATGACGACCAACATTTGCTTGTCTTTAAGGACATGGTATGGCATGGTGGTGCCAAGCAGGTTACTGTTGGAGATGATGAGGCGTTGTGGATGGTCGGTTTTTTGTGCCCAATGTGGATAGGCTTCATGAGTTGATTCTTGAGGAGTCCCATTGTTCGTGGTATTCCATTTAACCAGGTGCCGCCAAGATGTATTAGGATTTGTGGCAACTTTATGGTGGAGAATAATAAAGAAGGATATAATTACATATGTAGCTCAGCGTTTGAATTGTCAGCAAGTAAAGTACGAGCATCAGAAGCCTAGCGGTTTGCTTCAAAATCTTGAGATTCCCGAGTGGAAGTGGGAGCGTATTGCCATGGATTTGTTGTTGGGCTCCCACGGACCTCGAAAACATTCGACCTAGTATGGGTCATTGTGGACAGGTTGACCAAGTCGGCACATTTCCTTCCAGTAGCAGTTACTTATTCTTCAGAGTGGTTGGCTGAGATCTATATCCGCGAGATTGCTCGTCTTCACGGTAGGCCGGTGTCCATCATTTCTGATCAGGGTACGTAGTTCATATCGCAATTTAGGAGGGTCGTACAGCGTGAGTTAGGCACACGGGTTGAGTTGAGTGCAAAATTCCACCCCCAGAAGGACGGTTAGTCCGAGCACACCATACATATATTGGAGGATATGCTTCACGCCTGCGTTATGAATTTTGGTAGTTCTTGGGATCAGTTATTGCTACTTGCGGAGTTTTCCTACAACAACTACTACTAATCGAGTATTCAGATGGCTCCTTATGAGGCATTATACGGGAGGCGGTGCTTTTTGCCAGTTGGTTGGTTTGAGCCGGGAGAGGCTCGATTGTTGGGTACCGATTTGGTTCAGGATGCCTGGGAAAAGGTTAAGATGATTCAGGAACAACTTCGCACACCTCAGTCTAGGCAGTAGAGTTATGCCAGTCGTAGAGTTCTTGATGTTGCATTCATGGTTGGGGAGAGGTTTTTGCTTCGGGTTTCACCCATGAAGGGTGTTATGAGGTTCGAAAAGAAGGAAAAGTTGAGCCCTAGGTATAACAGACCCTTTGAGATTCTCTAGAAGGTTGGTGAGGTAGCCTAGAAGCTTGCACGACCATGTAGGTTATGAGCAGTTCACCCGTTGTTCCAAGTCTCCATGCTCTGGAAGTAGGTTAGATTTCTGCTCCGTCCAGTTGGACAAGGATCTGACTTATGAGGAGGAGCCGGTGGCTAGTTTAGCACGGCAGGTCCAGAAGTTGAGGTCTAAGAGTTATCCTTCAGTTAGAGTATAGTGGAGAGGTTAGCCGATCGAGGAAGACATGTGGGAGTTCGAGTCCTGCATGCAAAGTAGATACCCACACCTTTTCATCAGTCCAAGTACCTTTCATATCCACTCGAGGACGATTATTTGTTTTAGAGGTGGAGAATGTGATGACACGATAAGTTATCTTGAGTTTTAGCCTTTAATTCTATATTCCGAGACATCAAATATCTTCATTTAGCATTCTTCGATTTGCATGCGCAGTCCGTATCTTTTTCCGAAAAATTTTCATCTGAAAAATTGAATAAAATGTATATTTTAACCCTAAAAATGATTTGAGTTGACTACGGTCAACATTTTGTGTAAGCCGGCCAGGATCAGTGTTTTGACAGTCCCGGTAGGTCCGTATCGTGATTTGGGACTTGAGGGTATGCTCGGAATAGAATTTGGATGACGCTAGCTTGATTTAACGTAATTTGAAGGTTTAATGAATTTCTAAGTTTGTCCCTAGGTTGACTTTATTGCTATCGGGTTCGGATTTTGATTTTGAAACTTGGTATAGGTTCATTTCACTATTTATGACTTGCCTGTAAAATTTGGTGCAAAATGGAGTAGACTTTACGTGATTCGGACGTCCGGTTGTAAATTTGAAAGTTCTTAAGTTTCTTTGACAATTTCATACATGTTGATGTCTGATTCATGGTTCTAGGTGTTATTTTGTTGTTTTGATAACACAAGCGTGTTCGTATGATGTTATTACACTTTTGTGCATGTATGGTTGGAGCCCGAGGGGCTTGGGTGAGTTTTGGATAGGCTACGGACAATTTTAGACTTAAGAAATTGCTGGTTTCAGCTATCTACTGATGTCTGGTGTTTTGTGCTTCATGATCGCGAAGCTACTCTCGCGATCGCGAAGGGGAAATTGGGACTGGGGCGGAGTTACTCTTCGCGAACACGAGGTACTGATCGCGAACGAAAGGTGGAGGGGGGCTTATCCTTCGTGAACGCGATTGTGTCTCCGCGAACACAAAGCATTGTGGGATCCTGGGGGAGCTGGGCTGTTACTCCACACGAACACGGGTTGTGGCACACGAACGTGAAGGCAAGGTGGGAGCTAAGCCTTCATGAACGCGAGGGTGACATCACGAACGCGTAGGCTTTCTGGTCGTTTTTCTTCGTGAACGCATCAGGTGCTTCGCAAACGCGAAGAGCACCTGACGCCAAGTTAATAAAATAGCTAAAAGTCATAATTTTCTTCACTTTTCACCATTTTCAAGTTTGAGCTCGGCCTAGAGGCGATTTTGAAGAGAAATTTCATCCTGAATTCATAGGTTAGTAGATTTTAACTCGTTTTCTTCCATTTCAATCAACACCCATTGTTTTCTAACCTTTAATCTATACTTTTTATAGTAGAAATTAGGGACTTAGGTTGAAATTGGGGATAGTAATAAATTGAGATTTAGACTTCAAATTGAGGTCGGATTTCAAAACTTATCACATAATCAGATGGGGGGTGAACGATTAATTGGGTTTTGGTCTAAATATCGAGATTTGATCAAGGTCGCCTGGGGTTGACTTTTCTTGACTTTTTCCAAAATCATTAAAGATTGAACCTTTTCTCTAAAGCTTATTTTGAATTGTTTGAACTATATTTGGTTAGATTTGATTGGCCTGGAGGCTAATTCTAGAGGCAAAGCCTCGGTTGAGCTTTGATTTTATTGCGGAGCGAGGTATGTATCGTGTTTAACCTTGACTTGAGGGATTAAGACTTGTTAGACTATTTGCTACGTGTTTTATATGCGGGAACAATGTATATGCGAGGTGATGAGTACTTATGCTTTGTTATTGGGTTAAAGCATGCCGGTGGAACTTGTTTTATGTATTTTATTGCTTCGTTAATTATGATGTCCATGTTTAGATTAGATTATTATTTCTTTCATTATTCATTTCGTAATTATTGCCCTTTTATAATTAACAAATATTTCTGTAAGTTGAAGTTTGGTATCTTGGCATCATGTTTGACGTTAAATATATTCTCCGCATTATTTATTACTCGAATTCATATTATCATCAATACATGATGAGGAAGAGAGTAAAAGCACGAAGGGTGTATGCTGTGTCATTGCATTTACGTTATTATTATCACATGGTGAGGTCGAGAGTAAAAGAACGAAGGGTGATGCCGTGCCATTTATCCCATTTACTCATTATTACATGGTGGGGAAGAGAGCAAAAGCATGAATGGTGATGTCATGCCTTTCATATCATTTATTCATTTTTGCATGGTGAGGATGAGGGTAAAAGCACGAAGGGTGATGCCGTGCCATTTTCATATCATTGGTTTAACTGATTCACTGGTTGATGATTTACTTGGTTATTTCGTGATTTCATACCTGTCGTAGTTGTTATATTCTTCCCCCTTCTTGCGTTTTCCCTTCCACTTTGTACGTTATCATTCTCTGTAATTATTGCTGCTTTATATACACTTGTACAAGTTTATTTACGTAGGCGTTTTGTCATGGCCTCATCACTACCTCGTAGAGGTTAGGCTCGACGCTTACGGAGTACATTGGGTCGGTTGTACTTATACTACACTTCTGCACTTCTTGTGCAGATACTGGTATTGGTCCCAATGGTGCGTGAGGTGCGTCAGCTTGGATTATTGCGTACAGAGACTCAAGGTAGATCTGCTGCGTCCGCAAACCTTAAATTCCCCTCCCTTTCCCCACTTTTACCGTTCATTTCCTTCGAAACAGTCGTATTTATTTCAGACTTTGTTTTTAGATTTCTAGTCGCTCGTGTACCCGTGACTCCGGATTTCTAGGAGTAGATATTATCACGTGATTTATATCAGTACTGTGTTACACTAAGTTTCTATTTCTCGTTGTATATCACCGTCGTGGTTTTAACTGTCAAAATTTGTTATTTAATTATTCGGCTTGTCTAGCAAGTTGATGTTAGGCCCCATCACGGCCCCGAGGTTGGAATTCTAGGTCGTGACCCACACAAACGTCGACCTTAGCTTCAATGGTGGAAAATGGAAGCTTCCTGAGGAATGAAGAATCGATTGAGAAAAGAAAATTTAAGAGAGAGGAAGTGCAGTTTAGAGTCTCTGATTTGGAGAAAAGAAAATTCAATCTCATTAACTTTTGTAGTGTATTATTTATATGCAAGAAACACTAATCGTAATTGACCAACTAACTAAATAATAGCTAATGACAACTAAGCTAACCACTGACTACCTACTGACACAGCACTACACCACTGACTACCTACTGACTCAGCAGAATAATTACATATACATTATCGCATATTTCCAATACCTCTCTCAAGTTGGAGGTGAGGCAAGCACTGCCAACTTGCCCAAACCAGCAACATGTTTGACCCTAGTGAGAGATTTAGTGGTCGGCTAGTTGATCCCCAATCCCAACATGATGGAGTGAATTGAGACCATCTTGAAGTTTAGTCCTCAAAAAAGGACAATCAACTTCAATGTGTTTAGTCCATTCGTGGAACACAAGATTTTTTGCAATGTGGAGGGCAAATTGACTATCACACAATAGAGGAATAGGCAAGCTAGACAGAACAGTCAGTTGTATAAATACTCTGTGCAACCAGACAAGCACACCAACCACTTTCCTGATAGACCTGTATTCTGCCTCTGCTGATGAAAGGGAGATAGTCTCCTGTTTCTTGGACTTTCAGCAAAGAGGATTGTTCCCTAACAGAACGATATAGCCTGACACTAACTTCCCAAAATCAGGACATGCAATCTAATCAGAACCACAATAAGCACTAATGGAGAAGTCAGAGTCATTAGACATGAAAACCCCTAAGATGGGATCCTTTGTAACGATCCGACCAGTCGTTTTGAGCTCTAGTGCGTCGTTTGATGGTTTGAGGCCTTGAGTAGTTTCATTTCAGGTATTATGACTTGTGCCTGTGGTCGGAGTTTAATTTTGGGAAGTTCGGGATTGATCTGGAAAGAAAATTCTAATTTCGGAAGCTTTATGTTGGAAGAATTGAGTAAGGTTTGACTTTTGAGTAAACGACCTCGGAATCAGGATTTGAAGGTTCTAATAGGTTCGTATAATAATTTTGGACTTGGGCGTATGTTCGGGTTGAGTATCGGATCACCCGGGAGCATTTCAGTGTTTAATATGGGAAGTTATCATTTTTGAAGGTTTAAAAATTTCATAAGTTTTGTTTGAAGTGGATTCTAATGTTATCAATGTCTGTTTGAGGTTCCAGGCCTTGGAATAGCTTTGTTATGTCATTTGTGGTTCGTGTGTGAAATTTGAAGTTATTACGGATTGATTTGATAGGTTTCGGCGTCGGATGTAGAAGTATGAAGTCTTAAAGTTCATTAGGCTTGAATTGATGCGCAATTCGTGTTTTTAGCATTGTTTGATGTGATTTAAAGGCTCCACTAAGTTTGTATGATGTTGTAGGACTCGATGGTATCTTTGCTCGAGATCCCGGGGGCCTCAGGTGATTTCCGGATGGTTAACGGAACAGAGCAAGAGATTCCAAGAAAGCAAATTAAATCATAATATGAAAGTTTCCCTACAAAAGGGCTGGCTTCAACAACCCATAAGGGACGGCTTGCCAAGCTACACTAACAGTTAATTTGCTTATAGTTGTAAAAGTTTTCCTACAAAGGGGCTGGCTTTAATAACCCATAAAGGACGGCTTGCCAAGCTACCCAACTCAGAAAACATTTGTACATAACCAACTTTAGCTGTTATAACTCGGAAAACTTTTGTACTATAATAAGTTAACTTACTTAGAGTATTCTTACTCTATTTTCATACATGACCGGCGTTTCCATCCATTAAAAAGAAAGAACAAGAGGTAATTTAGAAGGAACTCAGTTTATAAAGGTTACAAGATGATCCTACAACTATTACATGGCCTCCTTTATATAGAACTAGGAGGTTATTATAATACAAACTTAAAATAAACCTATCTTACATAGAAAACCTATCTACAAGTGGGTCCCTTTTTACATGTGAAGGACCTTATGCAAAGCAACTAAAAAAGCTCCTGAAAACATGTGAAAGTGGTGAAATATACATAGTATAGCATGTAAGGTATGTGGGAGCATATGAAAACATGTGAATGTAGGATGCTGCATGTGACGAAGCATGTGGAGGCATGCGGAATCATGCGAAAGTGGGGTTCGGATAGTATGGAAAGATGTGAAAATTTGTCTTGGCATAGGTAGATGATATTTTAGGGTTTTTTGATAGGTAATGTGGGATTATGGTGCGATTAGCAGGGATTTAGATAATTATCTTCCATTGATTCTCTGGGTTTGTCTTCTAGTTATCTTTTCAAAGATCTTGTGTAGTAACGCCTGGAACTTGACGGTCTTTCTTCACTGTGTTCCTTCTCTCTTGGATTGAGAGATGTAATCTGCAACCTTAATCTGGAGATGTCTTGAGTGATCTTTTCTCGGATAACTTCGTACGGGATTTGATATTCCTTTGCTGCTTGTTGGGCTCTTTCCCAGTGAGGATGAGTGCTGATATAATTCCATCTTGCCCAATCTTTTGGCCATATATCCCTCGAGATGCACCTATTTTGTGGGAAGATAATCCTTTGTGCTTCACTACATTCTTCTTTCATGGATAAAATGGACACGAGGAATTTCCACCAGAATGATACTTCTGCTTGCGCTGGACTTTTCCATTAATAATCTTCACTGGCCAATGGAACATGAATATCTTTGCTTTGTAGGAATCATTGAAACATTCCATCCAGTATCTTCGAGGCATGAGCCATAATAGAAATTTTTTAAGAGCATGTTTAATGTTGTCAAAATCCTTGAAGACGTTGCACTTGAATTCCATGAAAATATAATACTGATAGTATAGGTACCAGGAAAACCATAATAGTTCTTGTGAAAAATTCTCGTCTTGTGCTAAGAATATGTGGCAGAATGGATATTCTAGATTGACCCCGTAAGGCTTGAGAATGGCTCCATGTTGCCGGAAAACCTAGAGCTCATAATAAGTCCTTCTTTCCATTATAATTGATGGATCAAAAAGATCTATGCGATTGAACAACTCTGGTGGATGATCCATTAGCTTCAATGAACTCGTTCCTGGTATAAGAAAACATGAAGATGTGGCTAATTAGCTTTTGTTTTGAATTCATTTTTGTTGGGGAAAATCTCTTTGAGAATTCTTCCGGTCGAGACAGAAAATCTGCGAGAATATTATCCTTTCTTTTCAGGTGCTTGACTTGAAAATTGTATGGAGAGAACCATTGGGCCCATTTGAGAATCTGAGGATTGGGAATAATTTTTGCATTTATCTGGATCATCTTTGGGAAGGCCTTCATATCCATTTCTATCAGAAATTCTGTATGAATCAGGAAAAAATTAAACTTCTTGATTCCATTTTTCACTGCAAGAATTTCCTTGAAAGTGGAGTGATTGTGTTGCTCGGCATCTTTGAAGTTTTCACTAGCATATCCGCATATCTTTCTCTGGCCATCTATTTCTTCAAATAGAACAGCACTCTAGTATTCATTGCTGGCATCAGTTTGTAGTATCTTCTTACCGTCTGAAGGGATGTAGAGAGGCTTGACATCTTTAGATATCTCCTTTATTTCCCTAACTGCTTCATCTTGTTCCTTTCCCCATGACAGAGCATTTTTCTGGAGCATCTTCGTGAGCGGAGAAATGTATATGGAGATATTTGGGATGAAATCTCCTATATAATTTACTACACCCAATAACTACTGGATATGCATTGGTTGTAAGTCTGGTATTAGAATATGTGAGTAGTTCCTAACATATATGTGGTCCTGGACTGTATGCACCTTGGACAAAATGCATTCTGAGAAAATCAATCTCCTTTTGAACAAGAACCATCTTTTTTCCTGAAAGCATGATCTCGTACCGTGTTACCAATGCCTTAAATTGATGAAGCAAGTTGACAAGTTCCTCTATTGTATCACTAAATAACAGGATGTCATCAATGTAAACTAAAGAGGATTGGAGGATGGGATGAAAATTTTTTATCATGGCTTTTTAGAACAAGAAAGGTGCAGTTTTTAATCCGAAAGGCATGACTTTCATTGAAAGTGATGATCGGGGATGCAAAATCCCGTTTTGGCTCTTTCTTCAGGATGGATTCCCAATTGCCAAAATCCAAATTTAAGTTCAAACCTGAAAAAATATTTGGCCTTGGTTAAGTGGGAGAAAAGAGTGAGTTTATTTTGGATAGGAAATTTATCATCTTGGAGGAAGTGGTTAAGTGGCTGGTAGTTAATAACTAACCTGAGTTTTCCTCTTGTTTGCCCAGCTCTTTTGTTGACATAAAATGCTTCGCATGCCCATTGTGAATCCGATGGATCTATTAGATCAAATTCCAAGAGTTCTTCGCATTCTTTCTTTTCAAGCTGAAGATGATCTAGATTCATGCCTGAATGACTGGCTTTTGTTGGATTGATGTTTTCATTCTTCTTGAAAGGGATCTTGATAAAAAAACTCTTCGTTCTTCCATAACGGGCTTTTTCTTTTCTTCATAAATCCTTGTGAGATTCAGCACATGAATGCTCAATGAGATTTTGTTTAATCACCTTGATTTATTTGTTACTGGTGATTTGGAATAGCCTTGAAATTTAGGAATAAGGTTTGAACTGCTTCTTAAAGATTATCCATTAGCCCTGATCTCGAGTTGATCTTTTAGTTGTCTGAAAATGTCGAATCCAACAATAAGATCTTTTACTGGTACATCAAAGCCGATCAGCTTGGTTCTGTACTTTAATCCTGGAAGGAACTCAATTGTGACCGAGTGCTTTGTGATAATGGTGGTAGTTAGGATTCCATTTGATGCAGTGTTAAAATCCCTAAAGTGAGGTAACCATTTATCTTCAGGGAGAAAAACAAGGTTAATAAGTGAACAAGCAGCTCCAGTGTCAATGAAAGCGATGACTCGAGTTGATTTATCCCATTTGCATGAATAAATCTTGAGTTCCAGTTGAGGGATGACTACAAGAGCATTGATCTCCTCTCAGGCTTGGCCACTGGTTCTGAAATTTGGTAGTGTTCATCACCATGATCTTCGTATATAACAAGAGAGAATAAGGTTTCTTTAGTGGGTTCATTGCCCATAGAGCATATGGACTCGAGGTCTTCTTCCTTTTCGAAATCTATGCCAGTGTAATCTTCAATCTCTTCGAGGAGTTTGATATATTTCCTCGATTGTGAAAAATTTCTTGCAAAATGACCGATCTTGTGGCAAATAAAGCATTTGTTCTTTTTATGAAAATTCCCTGGCCTCCTTCATCTGAAATATTTTGTGCGCCTCCTAGACATTGATTTCCCATATGGAATTCTTGGCCATTTGAACCTCCTGAATTCTCTCCTTCACCTGGACGTGTGGTAGGAACATCCTGATCCAGTGATTAGATCAGATCTGCAGCATGCTTTGTCAAGCGCTGGATTGTGTTGGATAATTTGTTTTAAGTCATAGCGCTTCGTACAAATGTCATCCAATGCGACGAAAATAGCTTGCCTGATGTAGCCAACTTGTGGGATTGTTATGGACTGAAACCTTTCTTTAATGATGGTCATGGTTCGGATTGCCAACAACTTTGGAAGGGAGAGACAAAGGCTTGCTTCAGGTTGATGTCTCCACCGATCTCGAAATATATTTTTGCCATTTTTTGAAAATGCTTGTCAATTTCATTTTTGTCGAATGACACACACTTCATCTCGAAGAGTTGTCTTCGCATCTTTTCTTGTCTTTGGCCAGTATCTCCACAGAAAACTTCATGTAAGATCCTGATGTTGAAGGCAAAGTCCTGGGAAGTAAGAAAAGTATTTTTGTCTTGAATCCCAAGTGACTTCCACCAATCTTTGAGGATTCCTGAGAACCATAAAGTGAGTTCTGACAGGATGATATATTTTTCTCGGACCACCAAAATTTTGGTCACCATCCAAGTATAGAATCTGGATCCTTTGAGGCCATTTTGAAACCTTGACGTCATCTAAGGTGAAAGTGTGGAAGCTAGTTCCAACTGGTTTTGACGCCATGAGCTCATATCTTCTTTCTTGAATTTGTTCATCTGTCATGCCTTCTTGATCCTCATCTATTTCAGATAATTCTGGATGTCTTGGCTGGTTTACAAATATTGGGGGATCATCTTCTTTGGAAGAGTTTGTTATGGATTCATTGCTTAATTGAGAGCTATCTTCCATTGTATCATCTTCTGATGAATTAAGAGAATCCGACCCTGTGGTATCTTCTTCAGACCTGTTTCTTGGTTGGGAGACATATATGTCCGGAGCCTTCTGATCAGAAATCATCAAATTTTCGCGGTTGGACCCTTTTGAACTTTCTCCCTGATCTCACCTTTTCTTGGTTTGTTTCTAGGCTGTAAGAGCATCTTTCCTTTCCCAAACCATTTATTCAAAATCAAAATCATATTCTTCTTTTACAGGTTAGGTGAAAGAAACAAGATTTTTTGAGGTAGTAGGAAAAGTAGAAAAGGTGTAGTCTAATTTAGGTGGGGAATATACTTGTGGTAACATAGGGAAGAAGGTAGGGTTTTGAAGGGAAAACTGGGGTCTTTTGTGACTCAAAGTGGTCATTTCTCAAAAGTTGAATTTGTTCCCTTATGGAAATTGTCTCCTTTTGTTGTTGTTGGAAGAATTGAAAAAGTGAAGTTCCTGGCGGACAAATCTCATATTGTAGATTTGCCAACCTTAGTTCTAGGGCTTTGATTTGTCCTGCATAGTGAGACAATGTCTACTCCACCTTTTTCTGCATTGTTTCTACTTTGCTCATCATTTTATTTTGTGTATGGGCCACGTTCTTTATGGTGTTGCCAATGTTGTTCAGTACATTATTTTGGCAGATGAAATTTTCTGATTGTCAATTCATTGTTGCATCGATATCACTCGTTGGGGGTTCTTCTCCAGTAGGTAGCACTATGTTTTTCTTGGATATTTTTGGAGCATGGCTTATACCCTCTTTTCCAAAAAGTTGAAGTGAAGGAAAATCTTGCATATGACTGGAGCTTGAAGAACTCAGCATGAAAATCTGTGGTTGTCTGGGCTTTGGGGTTTTTTGAGTTGGTGAAGTCTTAGGTTCAGGTGGCTTTTTGAATTCTGGGGTATGAGTTGAGCGTGGTTAAGGTTTGGGTGCGGTTTCGCCATCTTCCCAACTTGAAGTGAATTTTTCTGGTAATTTTGGCCATTCCTGGGATTTGTAGCTGACAAGAAATTCATATTTACCTGGACAGCTTAATGAGCCAATTGAAGGATCTTTATTTTCATATTTGGCTCGAAATTGCTTTTCAGTGGTTTTTCCCTTTTCCTTTGATTTTGATTTGGTCTCATTCAGGCCAAATCTTTCACAATGATGCAGGTGGCATTCATCATATTCTCCGGTTGGATCTTCCAAACAGTCTTGGCAGTGGCAACAAAGATCCCAAGGGTAGTGTCCCGTAAAAGGGCATTTGAACTACCAAACTCTTCTGCCCTCTTTGTCGAAATGTTTACACCAGTCATGTTCTTTTATGATAGTTTGTATATTCCAGAAGGGTTCACTTTCAGGGTCAGGATCTGCGTCTTTAGGTTGGATCATTTGGCAAGAAAAGATCGTTTTATTTGGTTTTTTGAGATGGGAATGGTCAAAGCTTATGGAAACTATTTTGTCATTTCTTTTGGTAAACATTGGCTCACCTGATTGCAGAGATTCCTCTAGTTCTCTTAACTTTTCATAATTTTTGATCCAGGAATCAGGAAGGATTTTGACGAGCTCAACTCTGGGAATTTGTCTGGGTATTTGGATGCACAGGGTGTTTTCTTTGGTAGCATCAATATTCAAGAGTAAAGCATTTTCTCCTCCGAGAAGGCAGAGATCCCTGGCATGATTTTGGACTCGCCACGCCATTTAGTGACGAAGATTGGCTTGGATAGCATCTTTGTCTTGTGGGGCTCCCAGGATTTGAACTTGGATTTTTAATGCTTCGGTTAGGTATGGGTCATGAAGGGACATGCTGAAATTTGGAAGATAGTTATAAAGACAGTCCTAGCATTCAAGATAACTTCTGCATTACCCAAATTGGCATGTTGGTACTCATAGTATCTTGTATCTAGAAGAGAAAGTTGAGCAACAACAGGTTGACCTTTCTTCCGTGATATGTTAAAGCGATTCGAGAGCACAATAATTGATATGGGTAAAACCATGATTTCTCCATTGTCTGAGAAAATCATCTGGGATTTGAAGGGTGATAAATTGTTCCTCTCGAGTGGCAAGAATAGGGTGCTGGTCAAGTTTTTCGGACGTGCCTGGACTAAGTTAGAACCGCACCTGCTATAGAAATTCCGCAGGTGTAGCTGATGTTCCACAGATGCGAAAGGACGCTAGGTAGTAAGGTTTTTATGAAAACGGGATTTGGCCCATTTTCTTTCATTTCTCACTTGGTTAGGGCAATTTTGGAGAGCTTCAAGGAGATATTTTTATCAAGAAACACAAAGTAAGTGACTCCTACCTATTAAAAGTTAAATACATAATTTTTATATGGATTTAAACATGAAAATTAGTAGAAATTGTGGGATTTTTTGTAGAAAACCTAAAATTTGGCAGTTTTGGAATTTGACCATGAAATTGGACATGGAATTTGGAATAAGTTATATATTTTAGTTCTTGGTGTTATAGGTAAAGTTTACCTTCGAAAATTTTCGGAATCCGCGCATGTGGGCCTGAGGGTTGATTTTACAGCTTTTCGAACGGAGTTGAGAATTATTTAAATTGATTAAATTGGGTATTAGAGTATATTTTAATTAGTTTGCATATTATTTGACTAGTTTTGAATTGACGGGCATCGATTTGAGGTAGTAGAGAGGCTTTGGAGCCGGTTTTGAAACTTCGGAGCGAGGTAAGTCTCCTGTCTAACTCTGTGAGGGGGAAACTATCCCTAGGTATTGTATTTGTTATGTGTTACTTATTGCGGGGACTACGTACGCACAAGGTGACGAACGTCCCTGCATAGCTAGATTAGTACTTGGTAGTGTCAAGAAACTACTACAACTTCAAAAGAAATAACACTCTTTATTTTAAATACCTCACTATAATATTACTCCCACTCAATATTTATCTCACATACTACAATCTATTGATTACTCTCACTGCCTTGCTTTCTGCTTAGCTCCTCTCGTTTTTGGTGTGTTAGAGATGAAACTGAATGGCTTTATTTATAAGGGAAGGAGCCGTCTAATTCTGCTAATCAAATTTGACTTTTGCAGTTTGCATTGCTAATTGCTAACTTTTAAGCCGTCCATATGCAATTTGAAAATTAGAAGATAGACCCACTGCCCATAGCCACAATTTCCTCCAATCATTTTGTTTCATTTCTTACTTTATTTATTTAGGTAGGTCCCACAATCTCTCCCTTAATTTTGATTTTTCTTCTTCATCTCAATACTTGATCTCAATCTCTGAAAATCTTCAAATTTCAGAGGCTTTGTGAAAATATCTGCACCTTGGTCATGAGATTTCACATACTTGAGCTCGACTTCCTTTTTGGTAATACATTCTCTGATGAAATGATATCTTGTATCTATATGCTTGCTTCGATCATGATACACCGGGTTCTTGGCAAGTGCCTGTGTGGATTTGTTGTCAATACAAATCTTTGTAGCTTCAATTTATGGTAAATTGAGCTCTTTCAATAATCTTCTCAGCCAAATAGCATGACATGTACAAGATGTTGTTGCAATATATTCAGCTTCACAAGTTGAGAGAGTAACAATTGATTGTTTCTTGAACTCAAAAAATAACGAAATCATCCAAGCAAAACACAAAACTGGTTGTGCTTTTTCTATCATCAATATCTCCCACATAATCACTATCACAAAATCCCATAAGGTTGAAATCACTAGAAAAAGAATAAAATAGCCCAAAGTCAATTGTACCTTTTAGGTAACGAAGAATTCTTCTAGTGGCCTTCAAGTGAGTGGAGCTAGGAGCTTCCATGAAGCGACTTACTACTCCAACTGGAAAGAGTATATCTGGCCTGGTAAAAGTCAAGTACCTCAGACTTCCCACAAGACGTTTAAAAGAAGTAGGATCTACTTTTTCTCCTTCATCAAACTTGGACAATTTTGTCCCACTCTCCATCGGTGTGTTCAGGGGGTTGCAATCGAGCATGTTGAAGTTCTTCAATATTTCTTTTGTATAGATTTTTTGAGAGATGAAAATTTCATCCTCCATCTGCTTCACTTCTAGGCCCAGGTAGTATGACATGAGCCCTACGTATGTCGTCTCAAACTCACGTGGACGCATCTTTCTTAAAAGCTTCAAACAAACTTAGGTTATTACCCATGAAAATAAGATCATCAACATAAAGACAAAAAAGCAAGATCTCTCCATTAGTATGAACTTTAAATAAAGAGCATATTCATGGAGACAACGAGTAAACCCATTGTCTTGAAAATACTTGTTGATGCAACTATTCTATGCTCGTGGAGCTTGCATCAATCCATATAAAGCTTTGTTCAACTTCAGCACTTTATCTTCATGGTTTTTGACCATGAAGCCTAGTGGTTATTCAACATAGACTTCTTCTTCAAGATAGCCATTCAAGAAGGCTGACCCGACATCTAATTGATGGATCTTTACTTCATTTGTGCCGCCAAAGAGATCAGCAAACGAATCGTCTCCATGCCGGCAACAGGTGCATAGACTTCTTCATAGTCAATGCCTTGCATTTGCTTGTAGCCTTTAGCCACTAGCCGTTCCTTGTATCTCTCCACATCTCCATCAAAATTCTTCTTTGCCTTGTATACCCATTTTACTCCAATTGCTCGATGACCCTTGGGAAGAGTTGTTAACTCCCAAGTGTTGTTTTTCTCTCTATTGACTCGATCTCCTCCTCCATGGCTTGTCTCCACCTTTTATTTTGTAACAGCTTCATCAAAGTTCATTGGTTCACTGTCAGCAAAGAGATAATATAAAAAATCAAAATTAGTAACTTCTTTTGTGTCCTCATAGAGCTTTTGAATATGCTTTATCCTTTGCGGCTGTTCATTTGAACTTTCTTGAGAAGAGGGAGATGCAACATTTGTTGGAGAAGGAGGTGGAGTTTTGTCCTGCATAGGTTCCACGGTCTCTGGTTCTTCTTTATCACCAAATTATGGAAGAAAATCATATGAAGATTCTTCCTTAGCTTCCCAGTTCCATGCCAATTCTTCATAAAATTCAACATCGCGACTTACCACCACCTTGCCGCTACTTGGGTTATATGCTTGTAGCCTTTGAACTCGTATCATAGCCAACAAACACATGCTTGACACTTTGATCGTCAAGCTTCGCTCTCCATTGATGTGGCATATGAGCATAGGCTATGCTCCTAAAGATTCTCAGGTGCATGACACTTGGTTTTTTTCCATTTCATGTTTCTTGAGGGGTTGGATCTCTAACATTCCTTGTTGGAGACATGTTGTTCAAATAAAATGCACAAGAAATAGCTTCGACCCGAAATTCCTTGGGCATACTTTTAGCTTTCAGCATACATCTAGCCATATTAAGAATCGTTCGATTCTTTCTCTCTGCAACTCCATTCAGTTGGGGTGAATAAGGTACCGTTAGAAGGCGACGAATCCATGAGGCTAAAAAAAGTTATTATATTCTTTTGAAGTGAATTCGCCTCCTCTATCAAACCTTAAAGCTTTTATTTCATAGCCACTTTCTTTTTTCACAAGCACTTTAAATTTTTTAAAAGCAGCAAAAGCTTCAGATTTTTGGTTCAAGAAATAAACCCAAGTCTTTTTACTAAAGTAATCAATGAAAAGCAGAAAGTATTTACTTTTACCAAAGGAAGGTGGATTGATTGGTCCACACACATCAGTGTGAACAAGCTGGAGCGGGTTGGTTGATCTTGACATGACCTCCTCCGGAAACTCCTCCTTGCATGTTTTCCAAGAAGACAAGCTTCACACAATTGATTGGGATGGTTGATTGATGGTATCTCATGCACCATGTTCTTTTCTCCCATTGTTTTGAGCTCTTCAAAATTCAAGTGCCCAAATCGCATGTGCCAACACCATGATTCATTTTGCACATTAGCCTTCAAACACTTTGCATCAATTGTCTTAAGATTCAGAGAAAATAATCTATTCTTTACCATACGCACTTTAGCAATTAGAATTCCAATTGAATCTCTAAGCCAAAGATGCATATTTTTCATGTGGATGTCATATTTCTTTTCAAGAAGTTGGCCCAAACTCAAAATATTACTTTTTAATGCTGGGACATAATAAACATCTTGATTAACTTGTGGTCACCATTTTTACACGAGATCAGAATTATACATATACCTTCGATTTGAATCATTGAGGTATCTCCAAAGGACACATTACCTCTCACCGTTTTACTGATCTCCACAAACTTTTCTTTGCATCCACACATATGATTGCTTGCTCCATTATCCAAATACCACGAGTTACAATCATCCGTGTCTTCTTCCTTGAGTGATATCAACAACATTGACTCATATTCTTCTTTCTCGTCGTCGACAAGGTTAGCTTTTTCTTCAATATTGCTACGACATTCCCAAGAGTAATGGCCAAATTTATGACAATTATAACAATCATTTTTTTATTTATCATACCTTTATCCATTATTTTCTTGTTACTAGCCACGTCTTCTTCCTCCTGTATGTCCACTACCACGACCTCTGAATGTTTGGTGGATTTTAACTTCATTGTTGAAGTTGTTATCGTTACTATTTCGTCTTCCATGCCACGACGTTGTCCTCTTCCGTTTCCTCGATAGCTCTTTCCACCTCCATACTCCTTAAAGGATGGCTGAGTTTTAAGAAGTTGCTCAATGGCACTTCTTGTATCCTTTTGAGCTTTTCTTCGTGGGCCTGTAAAGAACCCTCCAATTACTCCACCATCATAGAGTCTAAATTTTTAGACTCCCCAATAGCACCCACGACAAAATCAAATTTAGGTGTTAAAGTGCGAAGGATCTTTTCTACCTCACGGACATCTTCTATGTCCTCCCCGTATCTTCTTAGTTGATTTACAACAGCCTTCACTTTTTAACAATAATCTTAAATGCATTAGAATCCTTTTATTTTTAAAACTTCAAAGTCAGCCCTTAGAGTTTGAAGTTTTACCTTCCTCAGCTTGTCAACTTCTTGAAGAGAATTTTGTAAAATCTCCCAAGCTTCCTTTGTGGTGGTAGCATCTGCCACCTTATCAAACATGGCATCATCTAAACATTTGTGGATGAGTGTGAGGGCTTGTTGGTCCTTCTTAGTTATCTTTCCAAGACATCTTTTTCATTTTGAGGCAGAGCTTCCTTATTATCGGATTTTACATACCCTTTGTCTACGATTTTTCACACATCCTGAGAGCCAAAAATGGCTTTCATGCACAGACACAATTTCTCATAATTATCTTTTGTGAGAAGGGGATACTGAAAAAATCGCGGACCATTATTCGCAATGGCTCTGGTACCACGTTGTTGGAAAATTATATCCCCCATGAATAATATCCACGGTAAGTCACAATAACACAAGAGAAAAATAACGACACCAATTCTTTTAACGGGATAAAATACAATACCCGAACGGAGCAATATAATACCACTATAATATTACAACTTGGTATTGTCAAAAGACTACTACAACTTTAAAAGAATTAAATACCTCATTATAATATTACTCCCACTCAATATTTATCTCACATACTACAATCTGTGGATTACTCTCACTGCCTTGCTTTCTGCTTAGCTTCTCTCATTTTTTGGTCAATTTGAGATGAAACTGAATGGCTTTATTTATAAGGGAATGAGCTATCTAATTCAGCTAATCAAATTTGACTTTTGCAATTTGGCGTTGCAAATTGCTAACTTTTCATCCGCCCATATGCAATATGAAAATTAAAACATGACCCACCACCCACAGCCACAATTTCCTCCAATCATTTTGTTTGTTTTTTTACTTTATTTATTTAGATAGGTCCCTCAAATTTGTGGTCGAGTTCTCAAGAACTTTCCCACGATTGTCATTTTGCATTCATCGGCCATGACCCCATAGTAGCCACTAGCGGCATTTCATTATGAGTGGAGTATCGAGCTTTTACTTTAGGATTGACATGGCAACATGATCAAGGATTCAGAATAGTAGTATAGTTTGATTTAGTTGGAATTTCTTCTTCACTTGTTGTTTTCCCTGCTGAAGACTTCCAAATCTCAGCCAGACGTGCAAATTCTAGGCTGGCCAGTGTCTCCATGAGATGGTGTATGTGCACCAGAGGCCCAAGAAAGGGGAAATAGTTACCATTAGGTTGTTAACGTTATGTTTGTAGGGAGAGTACAATTTTTTAAATATTGTCATGCAAATATTATACCTCTGAATTGGTCATGAAGATTACACATTTAATGGCAACTGTAAATCTTTTATGTACTGTATTACATATTCAAGAGAAACATAAGGAATTTATTAAAAAGCCCTTTAATAAACATAATGAAAGATAAATGAAAGGAAAAGACGTACATTATTTTCTACCAAAAAAAAAAAAGAATAACTATAACTCTTTGTCGGTATAACCATAAATAGTAAATCAAAAAAACTCAGTGTGCATCACTATCATCTCAGTTTTTGGACTTTTGTTCTTCTGCTTCTTCGTTTGTCTGAACTCTCCATAGAAGTATGAGACAAAACCCCAAAGAGAAAGAAAAAGAGCAAGACCCTTTTCAACTGAAAAATTTTCTCTAAAAAAAATTACAGCTAATACCTCAGTAAAAGGAAGTAGAACTACGATCAATACCCCATACATCAAAGAAGAAGAGCAATAAATGACTCCAATGACACCCACAAAGAAGCACTGCCAAATAATGGCAATCCATACTACCATTGTACAATATCTAGCTTCTCCGAGGTTAAATTGTTGTGCCTCCCTTAATATTGCCTGTAGAAGTCGTCCTTATAGGCCTGCTTAGATGGCTCGCCCGCTTCATCGTGGTGCATCAGCTAGTCATGGTTCATACAGTGCTCGACCGGGTCATTCATTTGTATCATCATACTTTGCTCGTTATTTAGATATGCCCCGTGATTACTTAGTTATGCATATTCATGTATCTATGCCGGTGGGTGATTCTATTATTGTGCACCGTGTGTATCGGTTGGAGACGAGAGTTGACCTTTTACTACTTAGCATAGTTGATTTTGACGTGATTTTAGGCATGGATTGGTTGTCACCATGTCACGCTATTCTTGATTGCCATGCTAAGACCATGACGCTGGCGATGCCGGGATTGCCGAGGATTAGGTGGAGAGGTTCCCTGGATTATGTTCCCAGTAGAGTGATTTCATACTTGAAGGCTCAACGGATGGTTGAGAAGGGATGTTTTGCATATTTGGCCTTTGTGAGGGATATTGGTGTAGATACACCTACCATTGATTCTGTCCTAATAGTGCGAGATTTTCCGGATGTGTTTCGTGTAGACCTGACGGGTATGCCACCCGACAGGGACATTTGATTTTGGTATTGACTTGGTGCCCATCTTTAATCCTCTCTACCGTATGGAACTGGCAGAGCTGAAAGAATTGAAAGAGCAGCTTCAGGAGCTACTCGATAAGGGATTCATTAGGTCTACTCTGTCGCCTTGGGGGTGCATCTGTTGTGTTTGTGAAAAAGAAGGATGGTATTATTTACAGGTAGTTGAACAATGTTACAATTAAGAATAAGTAACGCATTGATGACTTATTTGACCAGCTTCAGGGTGCTAGAGTGTTCTCTAAGATTGATTTGAGATCTGGGTATCAGCAGTTGAAGATGAGATTCTGATATTCTAAAGATAGCATTCGGGACCCTCTATGGTCACTACGAATTTCTTGTGATGTCTTTTGGGCTGACGAATGCCCCAACAACATTTATGCATCTAATGAACAGTGTATTCCAACCATATCTTGATTTTTTTTTCTTTGTATTCATTGATAATATACGGATGTACTCGCGCAGCCAGAAGGAGCATGAGCAGCATCTGAGGATTGTACTACAGACGTTGAGGGAGAAGAAACTATATGCTAAATTCGATGTGAAAATAGGAATTTTTTTCCTTCCTTTTTTGAATTAGGTCTAAATTAAAAGTAACATTGTTTTTGGTTTAGGGTGTCATGATCTCGTTAATTAACTGTCATGTCCATTTGTAACTTATTTAGTCAAACTTTTTAAAATATTTAAGGGCCTTTTTTTCCAAATGAAAACATACTGATTTAATTTGAAAGACGTTTGGCTTTACTTCGAGGAGAAAGAAAATACTTAAGTGATTATTGACGATTAACAACTCGTAGATATTTATTTTCAAACTCCTAGACGAAAGCTGATAACTAATGGTCCAGTACTTTTGAAAATATTAGTCAATACAAGGGGTATGCATCAAACTCTTTTTCCTTAATTATTATTTAATTGTGGTGTCAAATAATTGTAAAGATGAATAAGTCATGAAAATGATCATTTACTGGCAAATGCAGTCTTTCAAAGTGTTGTATTGCAAATTTAAGGAACGTCAGAAATTTTAAAGAAAGAGATCCTTTCACAAACATAACGAAAAGTAGCAATTATAGAAAAATAACGTACATTATTTTCTACAAAAAAAATACAAATGCTTTATCTGTATAGCCGTGAATATTAAATCAAACAGACTCAATATGCATTGTTGTCATCTCAGTTTTTGGACTTTTGTTCTTCTCCTTCTTTGTTTGTCTGAACTCTCCGTAAAAGTATGAGACGAAACCCCAAAGAGAAAGAAAAAGAGCAAGGCCCTTTTCACCTGAAAAATTTTCCCTAAAGAAAACTACAGCTAATACCTCAGTAACAGGAAGTAGAACTGCGATCATTACCCCAGACATCAAAGAAGAAGAGCAGTAAATGACTCCAATGACACCCACAAAGAAGCACTGCCAAATAATGGTAGTCCATACTACCACAGCATAGTATCTAGCTTCTCCTAGATTAAATTGTTTTGCCTCCCTTGATATTGCCTGCAAATTTCAATTAATATCTTAATCCTTGCTCTTTAATAAGATAGTGTATAGCTAAAACAAAATTAAAACCGAGGAAGTATCAATAATATTTGTGTGTCTTTAAGACAATTCAAACTTGTGATTTTAAACTTGCATAACATTGTGTAGTTATAAAAAGCTTCTTATTAAGGTAAACGAGAAGTTTAAAGTTAAATACTTTCAAATGCAGAACTGTGTCATTTTATCTGAAATGGACTAGTACTGAAAGAGATTCAAACTATTTATCATAAAACTGTAAAGTTCAATCATAAAATTTACCGGTAATCTTCTTGTAAATGACTTGATTGTGTAAAAAAAATTATGCACAAAATTTAAACCCGCAAAACAATTGTGTAAGATAAAGTGAAACAGGGAGTAAGATGCTTG